>JANHJO010004630.1:4819-15549 GCA_032468235.1 Pseudoxyrhopus heterurus | reverse complement strand
CTCCCACACAGAGAGATAGAGATGCGTACACATACATACACTAATCTATCTTACATGGGTAACGAATCCTGTATTTTGCCATCTGCATCTTTATACATAGCAGCTGACATCACTTCTTCCATTGGACACATGATGCCATACTCTTCACAGCCGTTTTGTTGAACCAATGGATCTGTTTTATGTGGATCAAACATTATATTGTTTGGTGTCACAAGGAGCACACCAGTGACAGTTCCCTAAGACAAGGAGAAAAACAATCAAACTTCCTGCAAAAATAAACCAAATATTTTCAAATTATATCTAGAAGTGACCTACTCACTTCGTTACTTAATGAATTCTTAGTACTTCTGTTAAAGTCTAACAAACGCATTCAGCTTTCTTACAAACCACTGAAAAATTATAAATTCCTGGAAAATATAATATTTAAGGAAAAACAATTTTGCCTAGTTAACATTACACCAATATATAGCCATAATTCAGAGATATTGTAAGATGGTACTGTAAGATAATTTTGCATTTAAATTGTTTAATTAAATAATGAATCTTAGTATAAACTTAACATTTCAGCAGTTATATTTCGATATAATATAAAACATTTTTTTAAAAAATAAGTAATTTTACAAGTCATGCAACAAATGATACCAATGTTACATATGTTACATATTTCAAAGACTTTACAAAATTGTGGTTAATTTTAATGAAACCTTTATCAATATATAAGCACCTATTTTTTTCAAGATGCTGTCTGTAAAAAGGAAAGATTCCTGTGCATTTCTACAGATATGAATTGCTTGCATTTGAAAAGGTTATATAGCTGAAGAAGCAGAAAGGTGTGCTATCTACAGTAGAACCTCTGATCACGACCATAATTCGTTCCATAACTTTGGTCGCAACCCGATTTGGTCGTGACCTGAACCTAATTTTGGAAATTTGGCACTTACAAAAAAATGGCGCAGAAGGGGAAATCAGCTGCAAAAAAAAAGTGAATTTTTTGGTCAGAACTCTATTTGGTCGTGGCCAGAAGCGTTCATAACCAGAGGTTCTACTGTATACTGTTTGAGATGTATACTATGTATACGACAGTAAAGGTAGATTTAACAAATACATAATAAATAAGATTGGGAAAAGATAAGAAAATTCCCCCCCCTCTCTCTCACACACACATAACTAAATAGACTGAAGTCTATATAACCCAGGAAGAAATATTTCAAAAATATCATTCTTAAATATATAATATATATATAATGAAATTAAGAATCAAGTAAATAAATAAAACCAATTCTCATTTGAAGGAAAGCTTTTGCTTATAAGATAAATTTGGTTTTTCTCCTTTAGGCTTGCAGATATTCAGAAGTATTTATTTTGGACAGTTATGTTAAAACTCTTGACTTTTATTCAGTTCTCCATAGGAAATGTCAGAGGAAGGAAAAGGAGGCACAAAGGCAGGATATGAACTGAGTTATATCTAGTACAGGTTGGAGAACTCAAGTATGTTTTTACTTTATGCTTTTACTATCATGAGGAAAATCTACAGAGAAAAATATTTTGTGTGTTGTTGAGGCCTTAGGTCAAAGGAAGGAAAGGACGAAAAAAGGAGGAAGCAGAAGTTGATATAGGCAAGATGAAACGAAGAAACTAGAGACGGAAGGAAAAACCCACACATTTCAGCCACTTAATCATTCCTGTTTTAAGCAGCAGCAGCAGCATCTTTTCATATTGGGTAAGAAAAAGGTATTCTCAAGAATAGCAGATTTCCACTACCTAGTTTCTATCACGTTTCTTTTCTTTATTGCCTTTCCTTGCTGGAAGGAGAAAAGTGAATGTGAATGCAATTTTGAGTAATTCTCTGCAAGAGTTATTTGTATATGAGCAGCAATCTTGAATAAATGCAGATGGAAAATTAATTAATTAACTGGGGTATCTTTTTAAGAGGCAGTTAAGAGTTTATTTAGTACATTTTTTCCCTTATCCTAACAGTGCCTCTGCTCCGTTTTTTTGTAAGGGGAGTGTGACTTCTGCAAGTTACATGCACAGAGACACAATAAAACCTATGCACACATTTTCTAAGGAAGACATTAGATTCTTCTGGAATTGCTAATAATAAATTGACAAGGAGGAAAAGTTAGACACTATAAGGACTTCCTGCCTGTGAAGGTTTTGTTTTCTTGTTTGTCTTCCTTTTTGGAAGATCATCTTAAATTCAGGGAATATCCTCTTCTCCAATATACACGGTAATTTTAAATGGAAAACTTGCTTAGTTTGGGCCGTGTCCATTAAATTTCAATGCCTGAAGTGAATTAATGTTTCTATAGTATAACTAGCTAAGAATTCTCTAACATTTTTAAGATAGCACAAGTATATTCCTTCCTATTGTCTGAGAACAGAAAAGACAGTCTAAATATTAAGATTGTAGAAATATATATAAAAGAATCTTTACAAACATGCTATTTATAAAAAGATGACAGGACTCCATTGTACATATAGCTAATAAAAATCTATGTGTATCTTCTGTTGCATCTTTCAACTCAGCTGCTACTTTTTTTTAATTAGATATTGCCATCATTACTGTGACAAAGTGGATGAATGTGACATGGTAATGTATAGCTTTGATAAAGTTGTAAGGCTAACCTCTATTTATAGCTAATATCAATTAATTACCAAAATTCTTCTATCCCAATAAAAGGAAAATTCTTAAATAATTTAGGCAATACATTATTTTATGTAAGAAACGTATCATTCTGTACCTTATTAATAGTAATGTATTTACAATTGATCTTGAGAAATTTTTCTGTGAAAGCTTCCTCTTCTTCTGACGTGGATGACACAATCCTTGTAGACCGAACACATGGATATGCTGGTATGGCTGTTGTTTCTTTCTTTTGTGCCCCATCTGAATCCTACAGAAACAAAAACTTCAGTGATGGAACCAAAAATGGGATGTGTTTTATAAATGTAGGCTTATCCTTGCCAAACCCAGTATAAGAGAGAAGTTCAAAAGTAAGTAAATGATAAAAATGAGTCATTTTAAAACAACTATTACAATATGTGTTAGAAATGAATTCTACAGATGCTATTAAATCACAAGTTGGTATATGAAAGGTCTATAGTAGTTCACAAAGCAATATAGAAAAATGTGCATTATAGTTTTATTTAATACTAGCTGATAACCTGGCGTTGCCCGGGTATTTATTTATCCCAATCCTGTATTAGACAGGAATGGTGATGTCACGTGGCAATGTAAACGTGGAATGGGCTGTCCTCCCTCCTTCCATTAATGTCTCCGCAATTCCTGAAGAGGTGATAGCAAGAGCAACTTCTCCCTGAGTCCTGATTTCGCTGACAATTAAATTAGTTAAAAATGTTTTCCCTGTGCCCCCAGAAGCGTCAAGAAATGTCGTCTCATATGTGATCTGCGTGACGTAGTTGTGTTGGTCTCATAGTGGTGCAGGCAGGCCCCTTTACAAATGCCCCCTTGTGGAGTACCGTGAAGCCGTTACCATGGCAACTCCACTTCACTGTAGGCTATTATCTTCACAGAACACACACTCTGTTAGGGGTATCTTACCCCCACAGTATTTGTTTCCAGAGAATAAGTTCCCGGAGTCCTCTAGGAATGGGGCAGCATAGAAATTCCAACAAATAAATAAATAAGTCATCTGTGTACCAAGTTTGGTTGAAATTGCTCGAGCCATTCCAGAGTTATGCCGGAATATACACACACACATCCATTTTTATATAGATAGATTAAAGGTATCAACATTCAAGATATCGACAGTGCTATTAACATCCACATCAACGTTCCAAACTATTTGAAAATGGAAATAGATTTTTATACCAGTATGCCTCAGTTCTGATCAGATCAATGAGGCCTGCATACTACAATTTGAGTACTCTTCAGGAATACGCCCTTGGGGAAAAAAATATTCCAGATGTGTGTGTGCGTGTGTGCACACATACACAAACTCATATACACACACTTACAACTGTCTTCTCAGCCTCAGCTTCTGAAGATGTAGGTGACAAAGGACTTTCAGGACTAAGTGAGGGGGAACTCTCCACACTGGAAAGATACTCTGGATCAGGAACATATAAAACCTATAAAAACACATTTTGATTAAATCTGATTTTACTGATTTAGATATTATTAATTTAAAAAGTAAAGCATTATTTGCACAAGGCTCATAAAGACATATCTGCATAAATACCCTGCAGAGAATTGCAAACTTTTTAATATTGTGATCAAACATTTGTTTTTGCATAAATCAGTAGCTATTTAGAACTGGTACAAAAGTTATTATACATTATCTGATATTTCATGAAATGCCTTGTGGATAATACGTATTTTACTGTGTTTATCTTCAATTAGCTTTTTAGAGTTTGCTTAGATTTCATATCCACATTTCATATCCACATTTATATGTGATATGAATTTCATTCATGTTATGTTTACTCCAACAAAGACTTTATTTCCCTTTTACAGAATCTGTACATAATTTTTTAACAAACTTTGAAAAATGTTAAAGATAAATATATGCCCTTATTCTTGAATTACAGCATTGTCCTGTTACTTAGGATAACCTGTAACCATGATTCTTTTCTATTTAAACTTTCAAAATGGATCTAGAATTTCAGCTTTAAACCAAATCTACTTCTGCTATATTCTGTACCCAAACAAATGTTAAGGTTTGATGCCAATTTATTCGTGTCAGGGATTCCACTGTATTACTCCCCAATATTTTACAATTCTCCTCCATGTCACAAGATTAATTAGTTAGTTTTAACCATTCAGTCCGACTCTTGGTGACTTTATAGGCAAGTGTTCTCCATACTACCCTGCCAAGCACAACTTCTTTCAGTTGTTGATGTTCATCTTTGTATCAGCTTTGATGGTACCAAGTCAGCGAGTTCTTTGTTTACCCCTTCTTCTTGATCCACTAATGTCACAAGATAATTACCGCCAAAGGAAGGAAAGCATATAATGTTCAATTCATTAAATACTCTTCATCTATTTTTACTGTACTTATCTTATGTAATAGACAATACCTGTCCAGGAACAACTGCTCTGGAAAACAGCTTGTTTAACTGCACCAATTCATTAGGGGTAGTATCAAACTTCAAGGCCACAGTATTCAAAGAATCTCTTGACTCCACCTGTTTAGAGAACATAAATGCAATAAAGTGATATGTAGTCAAGTCTTCCCTACATTCCTGAAAGTCTAGCATATTACTGTTCTGTGTATTTTTAAAAGAAAATAGCAGCCAAGAAAAATGTACAGGCTTACATCTTATTAGTAGGATTGAAATACAGTAAAACAATAATTCAGTTACTCTGAATAATCTGGAATTGAATAAATTTCAAACATAAAATATAGACCAACTAACCAAATATTTGAGATGCCTACAATTCTATTTGCAACAATTTAAAAGTGTTTAACTTACTTAAGAACCAATTCTAATAGAATTGTTTTAAAAAATAAGCTCTTCTAAAAATTAATCATCAGCTTGAAGTTTTCTCAAATTTTAAATATTTTCTTAGCTGCTGCACTGGGAATAAAAAGTTGATGTTTCCGGTTTGACATACAAACTACTTTTACCATAAAATGGGGATTACCTGGTATTCCAAAGAAAGAAAAGGAGCAGGGAGTAGGATAAAACACTAATCATTATAAAATGTGATTAGTTTAGATTAAAATAAAACTTTACCCTCCAACAGCAACACCAGTTCATTAAAATAGAATTAATAAATAATTCATCTGGGGATTCCATGTCCCAAGCTCTATAAACCATTTTTGATTTATTTTTAATAAAAAAATTCAAAATAATGTCATTTTTTAATGTGCACCAAAGATTTTTAATTAGATTCAGCATACTCTAAGAAGAAGCTGAAAGACAGTTACCTGTCAAATAGATATCAAAACTTTTGAAGCATTTGCTGCTGGCTCATTGAGACTCTAACGTTTTGCTTATTGTAAACCCCAATCAAGCCAGTCTTTTAAAAATGAATTTGTAGACATTGGCCAACATGGTGCTTGCTGAAAACAGACATCAGTCTGAAACAATAGAAATTATTGTTTCAGTTACAATGCTTGAGGAATTTTGGTCAGTTCCCACAACATGACAGAATTCATTTGAAAAAAAACAAAACTAACATAACTCACCTGAGAGAAATGACAAAATATAAAATATAACAAGTATCAAATGAAAGTCTACTACATTTAATAGAAAGCAATTGTGATTTACAAATTTTAGATTTTTGTTGCCTGAAAGGATAAAGCATTTTATATTTTTTTAAATACATGCAGCTTTAAAAAATATTGTGCTTATAACGTATTTTTTAAATTAAAAACAAGCAGCAAAACTGACTTAATACTACTATCCAGCAATACACTCATCATAATCAGAGGAAATTGAATGTCTTTAGTTATTGCTAACATACCGTATATACTCGAGTATAAGCCGAGTTTTTCAGCCCTCAAAAAGGGCTGAAAAAAACCACCCTCGGCTTATACTGGAATCAACTAATTTTCGGGGCTAAATGGATGCGTGGGTAGCAGGCATCAATTTAGCACCGAAAATCAGCTGATTAAGCTACCGGTTCAGGCGAACTGGTAGCTAAATTTAGCTAAACCGGCCCGTTTTTGGGCCGAAATTCATGCAGATGCAGTGCGCGCTGCTGATCCGGCTTATACTGATCATCTAAGGTAATGCGCGTGCTGTGCGCGCATCAATTTGACTGCAAAAATGAGCCAATTTAGCTACTGGTTTGGGCGAACCAGTAGCTAAATTTAGCTAAATCGACCCGTTTTTGAAATGAGTCTGACCACTAGATAACATGGCTATATTTATGTACTATAAGAAATCAAAAGCTCACTGTATAGTAACTCCACAAATGAAATGTCAAGATTACTCCCTGAACGACTTTGTCAGGGAGAATCAAGTATGGAATCATGTTCTCTGTTCATTTCTAAGTCGAACTCAAAGTTCTATTGCCTTATAATTCCCTAAGTAACAGAGTTGAGTCTCTGAATATTGTATGAGTTGTCTCATATTTTCAGATGGAACAGGGGAAGAGTAGACATTTATCTTCTTGTCACATCATTATGGGCAACATACGTAATGATAACACAAGATAAATCCTTGTTTTTTTAATTATTGAAACTTGGCCAAGATTCAGTTAATTACCACGGCATGATTGTCAACATCTATTGTGAAGAATGTCCGTAGAATGTTCATTATGTTTATGTTTATTAAAATATGTATTGTGGATTATTTTAATACTGCTCATGAACTCCTAAATATATTTATTTAAAATATATGACTAGAAATAAAAAGTGCATCAATTTCCAACATTGTAAGCTTTCCACAGATAAAGCCATATTTAGGGTCCTTTGATTAGTTATGTATCTGTAAGCTCTACAATATTTCTATATAAGAAATTTAAAATAAACTGAAATTTAAACTCACATGGAAGTAGGACTGCAACATGTTTTGTATTTTATTATTCAGTACTTCTTTCTACAACAAATTGGGAAGTGTACTCTTTTTCTAAATCCCATAATTTCTTATATTAATGAATAGTGGATATTTTCAAATATTTTTTTCCAAAGGAAAATATTGTACATAATTTAATAGAAAAGTAAGATTTCCAAGTATTGCTTATATTTCTCAGGGAGGATTTCTAAGAAGTTAATCTTATATGCTAACAGGCTTTTTAATGAAAATAAATAAATACATAGAAGAAATCTTTATACATTTTTATATTTCCAAATTTATGTTAATTGAGAATTATTGGGAATTGGGAATAAAATAAAATAGAAATCCAAACAAATCAGGTCACAAATATGTAATAAACAATAAGCAAATTGAAGTCCTAATACAATATGTAATAATGACAAGTTATTAGTTATTTTGAAATAGAAGTTGAAAAACTAAACGAAACATTTCCAGTCTCTTTAATACCCTGATACAAGCACTTTAAGGATAATGAAGCTGGCAATAGAAAGTCTTACCAACATTATTTTCAATTGCTTACAAAAGTAATTAGAGACCATTTTGTAGTATGCCCTCTGAAAACTATAAATTTTCTTACAATTGGTACAATGGTACAAATTACTTAAATATTTTATATTTGTATCAACTGAACATTTCCAAATTCACTGAAAGGAGTTTGATTACTGGAAACCGTGACTATATTTTTCCTCTACTGAAATAAATCAAAATCTAAGTGTATAACAACTTCATGAACGAGCTTATTATCTGATGATAACTTTACTAACACACACATTATATAGATTTACACTGTAAAATTGACACAAAAGCTCTGCTTGTGTAGTTTAATACAAGTCATTCAAAGCAGTTTTGTTAGAAATGCAGAAGCGTGATAGCTGATACCACTCTGTATCAGATTGTTTATACAAGTAATTCATTTAAAGTGAAGGAACCAATTCACTTCCTAATTACATTTTATGGTTATATACTCATCAGTATCTCTGAAATTCAGTAATGGAAAACAAAAGAGCAATAGAACTTTAGAGTAAGTCAGTTCTGTTTAAACTGTCACAAAAATACTCATAGTACATACATAGAAATAGAATCCTAATAGCCAGCTTTTTACTAAGTTTCATTTCAAACAAATCTTTTCTACTTAAAAATGAAAACACTGAACTGATTTACAGTGGTACAATTTGAAAATTCTGTATCTAAAAACCATAAATATATAGGTATTATGTAATAAACTATTTCCTAATTCAGACTTCTAGTTTCCCTTACCATAGTAATCAGAAATTTAAGACTATATTTCTGCTTAAGGGTCATTTGAAGAACATACAGACTTGGCATTCAGTTACTGATGATTAAAAAACAGAATTGGTCTCTGATGTATTAATAGGTCAATGAAACTTATAAGAGGAAAAAAAAATATTTGTGTACCATACTGGTAAAATGGGACAAAATTATACTAATCTACACTCAGTGGATTATTAGCAATATTAAAGGCATTAGAAGCAATAAGGGTGATTCTTCTAAAAGTACAATAAGGCATATATTTTAAAACTAGTGATCTATTATTAGCATATAATATCTACAGGAAGACTGGAAAGTTTAACAGTTACTCCACATCACGTTTGAAAAGATTCAGAATAGTACTTATCAATCCTATTAACACATTCTCAACGTATCTTGAAAATTATGTACCCAAGCAGCAACTTACAATATACTCTATAGTCCCTTTTGGCTTTTGAAAAGACATGCGTCTCCCATCTTTCTTGTCTAAAGTCTTCTTCTGGCCGGTATCTGAAAGAAATTGAGGCAAAGCATGCATTATTACATTCATCTTTCTTTCATCTCAGGATTGTCACACACTGCCAACTACAGCATCACTTGCAGACATGTAATTCACCAGTTACATAGCTTTCAGCCAGTGAGTTTATGGTCAGCCTAAGACAACTACCTATCACAACAGACTTCATTCCTCTAAATTTATTACACTTTAGTGTTTAGAAATGCCTTAGCTTCATCAATAGCTGTAAGCCTTCCAAAGTATTATTAAATCACAAGAAACTAGATGAAAAGTTTTTTCAATATATGGCAAGGTTATAACAGTTCTCTAACATATTTAATTAGATTGTCATTACATATAGCTTGCCTGTCATCTGCAGTAAATTAAAATCAGCTTCAGAGATTAGTCCTTAATTAGTCCTTAGTCCTGCAGTTTTTCAAACACAGCTGTATAGCACTTTAATGGCAAGTATGACCTTTTGTATACAGCTGTGCTATATTTTTTGTTGTTTTTTATTGTTAAACATTTAACAAGTGGTAAATCACTCAGAGTTGCTGGGAAGCATGCTCTATTCGGGATCACCATTTTGACTTGTGAACTCTGTTCAGAAACCCACATTTTCTCACTGATCAAAAATTAAGCAAACTTTATCTGATTAAGTCCTTTTCTTCAACTTACAAGAAACTGAACTCCGTAATAACTTCAAGAAATGCAAAGGAGTGTTATAAATGGTGCACTGAGAGACTAAAAAGAAAACAGGGGAAAAGAGTCTAATCCTTTTTTTTCTATTTGTTCATCTCAAAACATATTTAGTTTTAGATATAAAAATGGCCATGCTTTAAAATTGGAGTGGATGAGTTGGAAAAGAGATATAGTCTCTGAGTCTACGATGTCTGTGGAGATTATCAGTCATCCAGGTCATAGTTGTCTCAAAGGTGCTTTTTCAAAAAGCAACTGGAGTTTTTTGTTTTTCTTTGAAAACATTTCACTTCTCATCCAAAAAGCTTTTTCAGCTCTAGGCTCAGTTATTCTTGTGGTTTATTATTTGTATGTCCCCTTCAATTATTAAGACCTCAGCTGGTTTCATTTATAAATCCAATGTGGTATCTTTTTCCATACCACTCTTATATTTTAGCATTTACTTTTTCATATCTACATCATTTTTTTCCATATCACTTTTATAATTTGGCATTTTTAAAAATCCAAATCTACATTTAATCAGTTTGTTTTATCTAATTGTTGTTGTTGTTAGTTGCGAAGTCCTGTCCGACCCATCGCGACCCCATGGACAACGTTCCTCCAGGCCTTCCTATCCTCTACCATCCCCCAGCCTCCATTTAAGGTCACACCGACTGCTTCAGTGACTCCATCCAGCAACCTCATTCTCTGTTGTCCCCTTCTTCTTTTGCCCTCAATTTCTCCCAGCATTAGGCTCTTCTCCAGGGAGTCCTTC
>JANHJO010004628.1:124588-135165 GCA_032468235.1 Pseudoxyrhopus heterurus | reverse complement strand
TAGGGACACATCTGCACGGTTCTTGGCAACAATATAAATGTGGTTTGCCGCTGCCTCTCTTTAGATTTTTTTCTGGCTTCCCAGTTCAGTCTTCTTCTTCTTCTTTTGGTATTTTTCTGTTCTTATATCCATGCACTGATGAGGTCTGACTCTATTGAGCTTTTTTGTGATCAACAAAGGTCAACTAATATTGCCACCCAACTGACCAATGTAATATATGAAACCTGATGTAGGATGCTTGCTTGTTAAAAAAAGGTTTATGCAATATGAAGTTGGCTGGACAATGATCCTCTCTCAACAAATATTTTCAGACCTCAGCAGTTAAATAAGTTATATTGAATGTATCAGAATGTTTTAAGATTTTTAAAGTCAGGAAAACATATTTGAAAGATCTGAGCCCTTTATGGGGCCAAGCTTCTTGCAATTTTCCAGGTTCTGTCATATCAGGCAGATACCTTTTTAGCTAAGAAAACCAAGACAAGAACTTACATCCATCAGTGCAGCATTAATGTAATTACTGCTTTCTCCATCTATTGTGATAAGGAAAGGCAAACATCTGTCTGGAGGAAGAACATCCATACACCGATTCTTCTCATGATTCCGGGGTAACAGTGCTATGCTGCAATCTTCTACCCGAAGTGTTGGGGTCACCATGTTTAGAGTCTACCAAAATAAGATAAAATGAATTTGACAGAAAGTTACTTAAGAATGAATATGTCTTCAGTGTTACATTGATTTCCAGGGAATTAAATTTGAAGAGAATTTATGCTTCATAGAATAATACAAAAAAAATTAAGCTAGCTAAATTTAGCCCTACGATAAAATGCCATTTTGCAATATTTGGCTTTTGAAATGTGCTTCAATCATTGACTTACCCTAAATTCTTCTTTGATCTGACTTGAATTGGTTTGAGGATCAAGTTTATTCATTTCATAATAGACTGATCTAACTTGTGAAGCTAGAACCGAGGTATCTCCACATAGACAGGCTTCCAATATTGCATCATGTATGAATACATACTGTTCCTAGAGAAATTACAAAAAAAAAATCAGACAGTTGGAACAATGTTCCATAGCCAAATCTAACACATACTCATTCTATCTGGCATAATTCCAACCTAATTTTTAAAACTGTTCAGTTTGTTGATTTTCTTATTACAAGTCTTAAGAAAATAAGAATTAAAAATGCCTGAACTTGAGGTCCATGACCCAGAGGCAAAAACTGATATAACCCAAAATATTGGGTCCAACCAGGTCTAGTTGGCTATATGCTGCTACTTTGTTGAGCATAATATCCAGACAATCAGGGTAAGGAAGCTCACAAAGGAGTTGTAGGGCACCTGATATTTAAATTTCAATATGTGACAAAACAAGAGGCATTTTCATTCTATCCAATATGACAATTGAAAATGAGAGAATGCTTAGAATACCTCTGTTTGCACCATGTTAACTCTTCGAGATCGAAGTTCTCTGACACAGTTGAATATATCTACAACTCCTTCTCTTTCTGCCATGTCTAACATAATGTCAATGACAATAAAACATCCAGTTCTTCCAGCACCTGCACTGTAAATACAAAAGCACAATTATTATTATTTTAATAATAGCAATTCCTTTCACCAAAATGGAAAGATTATGTCTTTCTTGACATGCCAAAAAAAGCTCACGACAGAGCTAGCCACACACTTTGGTGTACTGGTGAAGGCACCAAGCTAGAAACCAGGAGACTGTAAATTCTAGTCTTGCCTTAGGCACAAAGCCAGCTTGATGACCTTGGGCCAGCAAATCTAGGAAAAGAAATCCACAGAGAATGAATAAAATCTTCTCAAAATGTCAGTTTTAAAGAGTGGTTTTAATCACCACATAGTTGAAGAGAAGACACCCTTTTCTTGGAAAAAACAACTTTGTGTTGCAAAACATTTAAATATCCAAATTATTATCTTCTGAAGCTTGTATCTGCCTTGTGGAAAATACCAGTTGGAATTAATGAGGAAATTCATTTCCAATTGAAATAAGAACAATGAAGGATTCTTCAGGATTGCAGCATTAAATCGCTGTCCAGGCCTGGAATGATCCTGTTAATTATCAATGCTGCTTGCTTTTAAAAATCCATTTGTCTAATCCTAAAATGTATTTAACAACACATTTGTTTGGTTAACAGTGTTATATTGTTATATTGGGCATGCACCTTTTATGAATGATGGCTCAAATAAGTAGCTGGTGTGCCAATGACTGTAAAATGCCATCATGGAGAAATATATTCCAGAAGCTTTTGGAAGGACTCTGTAACATTTAAATTGGGTCTAAATCTAATCAGATTTTTCAATCTGTTCCAGTTGAGGAAGATACATTCATAGAAAGAATATTATACATCATTATTTCCTGTTCATGAATGGTATTTTATAAACTGCAGCAATTAAAAATATGACATACAAATTAATTGCACCCAGATAGTTCCAGCTGTGCTAAATTTAAAAAGGATAAAAAGTGACCAACATCTTTCTCAACCAAAAAAGCCAAAATAGGTCCTACTAACCTGCAGTGTACAACTAGTGGGCCGGCATTAGGTGGGCTTTTTGATTTGACCTGCCGGATGAATCCGAGAAGACCTGTAGCATGGTACGGTACACCATGATCTGGCCAGCCAGTGAAGTGGAACTGTCTGATTTCTCTGATTTCATGGGCGCCTCTCTGTCAATTGGTTGCCAGATCACAAGAGAAAAGGAAAAGCAGCAACAGTGAGCATTTTCAAATGGCATAGAAAAAACATTTAGCCGTCTTTTAAAATTTGTGGACTTTTGCAGTTGAATCCCATCTTCTACCTTATTTGCTACCAGAAAAGAGATTGGCATGATGCATGTCCTGTGGATTAGTATTCCCCCAACATTCACTCATTCCCCCTCCATGATATTACATAAGATGTTGAAAACCTGGCTATTTTCTGAGACTATTGATAGGATGGTGGGTGAACCTCTGTACTTCTTTTGTTTGGGATGATTTTCTTGTTGTATTTGGTATTTCTAGTCTAACCCGCTGTTTGGGTAGAATGTATACCATTCCAGACACATGGCTGTCCAGTCTCTTGGAACACCTCCAATGATGAAGAACCCACAACTTCTGGAGGTATCAGCTATTCCACTGATTTAATTGTTCCCACTGTCAGAAAATGTTTCCTTAGTTCTAGGTTGGATCTCTTTTTAATGATCTTCCATCTGTTTTTGTCCTGCCCTCAGGTGCTTTGAATAGGCTGACCCACTCTACTCTGTGACATCCCTCAAGTATTGGAAGACTATCATATCTCCCCCTAGTCCTCCTCTTTGTTAGACTCAACATACATAGTTCCCTCAATCGTTCTTTGTATGATTTAGCATCCAGATCTCTTAGCATCTTTGTTGCTCTTCTCTGCACTTCTTCTAGGGTCTCAACATCATTTTTGTATCATGGTGATCAGAACTGGATGCAATATTCAAAGTGTGGCTCACTAGTGCATTATAAAGTGGTAGTATCATTTCATGTAATCTTGAAACTATACCTCTGTTGATGCAGCCTAGGACTACATTGGCTTTTTTGGCAGCTGCAGCATACTGCTGGCTTATACTAGGACACCTAAATCCCTCCCAGAGTTACTGTTACTTTGAGCCAGGTACTCTACCAATCCTGTACCTGTGCATTTTATTTTTGTTGTCTATGTGTAGGACCTTACTCTTCTTACCACTGAATTTCATTTTGTTTGGATTGGGCCCAGCTTTCAAGTATGTTAAAATCCTTCTGAATCTTGAGTCTATCTTCTAAAATGTTAGCTATTCCCCCCAGCTTGCTGTTTTCTGAAAATTTGATGAATTTCTCCTCCTATCCCTCATATAGGTCATTCATGAAGATATTGAAGAACACTGGGCCCAAGATAAAATATGCATTGGTTTCTCTGTCATTGTTTTGTCTTTTTGATTATGCAAAGCATCCAGAATCTGGAGCTGGGCATTCTTTAAATCAATGCAACAAATAATCCGTTGAAGACAGTCAGCCTATAGCTAGAAACAATTTTTGGAACAAGAATTTAACTTAAAGGTGTCTTAATTTTAACAAGACCATGGCTAGAAACATTGAAAAACTGTATCTTTGCTTACCTTTTCTACTGCAAATGTTCGAATCACATATTCTGCGAGAAGCTCTGTCTCTATTAAGGTAACTTTAATGTCTTTATATATCTCAGTGTCATCTGGCCAGTATTTACAGCACTTGACCTTTCAGAAAAACAAAAGAAAATTAAGGCTTGTTGTCTTTCAGTTTGAAGCATTCCTTTAAGCTTTTTATATTGATCTGTGCTATACAGGCTAATGAGACATAAAACAATCATACTGTCTACATAAGGAATGGACCATAATATTGAAAAAATGCATCTTCTTTCAACAAAAGTTCTGGGAGTTAAAGACAGGAGTACTCTTTATTTCAAAATGGGAAAAAATGTGTACATGTGTGCACACACACAAAGAGCTTTCTGTTAGTGCAGTCTGTCTCTTTCAACACTAACACTACTGAAAAAAAATATGGCAGTATTGGTCCCAATTGGATTAGCAGGTGAGAAAGTTGAGCCTGTCGTGCAGTGTTTCTCAACCTTGGCAGCTTTAAGAATTCCCCAGCCAGGGAGTTGAAGTCCACACATCTTAAAGTTGCCAAGGTTGAAAAACACTGCTGTAGTGTATTGAATTTTGTTGGTGTGCACTTTTGTCTTTGATCATTTTTCTTCTCAAATGCACCTGAGGAGTCATGTGATTGTCAGATGGAAAGTCCTGAAATCATTACTGCTGATCATATTTGTCTACTTCGGGCATTTTATTGTGAATTCTGTAACATTTCCTAAAACTCCCTTTGAAAGAATTTCACACAACTCTGCTGTCAGGAAACCAAAATCATAAGGAACACATGTGGAGCTTCACTGTTTCTCTGCTATATGTCTGCTTGAAAATCAAGACCTTAAATCACATTCCTGATTTAAGGTTTCACCGTGGTTTATCTCTCGTTGACAATATGTTTTCCCCTGCTTTGCTCAGAAGAAGTTACATTTCCCATTACCATCAGATTGGTGCAAAAACCTATTGGTGACCCAATTTATTGTGGTCTATTTCTTCCATAGGTAAAGTCTGATTAATATCAGTTTATTCAAGACCCATATAAAAAAAGGAAACAGCTGCAAGAGAGGGCTTCAGTCTAACTTTAGCACAGTTGCTTTGAGATGAGTGCTTGCTAATTTCCATTGTGCTGGCTAAACAATGTTAAAAATGGCTAAATTCCTCACAGAACTGTGACTTCCCAGTGTGTGTGTGTGTGCACGCGCGTGCGCACACACACACTTACATACTGTATTGCACTGTGGAACTTCCCCCTCCCAGGATCTAATGGCCAGGTTAGCCAGGGTCTGGCCATTGGCAGATAAACAGAAGAAAGGCAGGAGGTAATTATTTCTTCCTTATACAAGGGAGCAATAGATTGTTTTAAGAAAAATGATCTGCAAAGCACTTGCTACTTTTGTAGAGCAAGTAATCTTGGGTGGTAATTATGAAAGTGAATATAAGAAGTCCGATATTAGAACATAAATTATTAATGCAAATGTTCATATTTCAAGGAGCATGGAACACC
The DNA here is from genome assembly GCA_032468235.1 of Pseudoxyrhopus heterurus. Lineage (NCBI taxonomy): Eukaryota > Metazoa > Chordata > Lepidosauria > Squamata > Pseudoxyrhopus > Pseudoxyrhopus heterurus. The sequence goes on along the minus strand of JANHJO010004628.1, from coordinate 129,532 downwards.
TTTATGTGATCTATATGGAAAATCATTGTATTAGGGACTTCATTCAAATTTTCTGCACATTGTGCATACATGCAAAGTGATGGAGCAACTTTTACATAGGTATATGTTGCTGTCTTTGCATGTTTTACATGTAAGAAAATGGCAGATGAGATATTATGCATGCACAGAAGCATACAGTACAGACAGATTCAGTCCACTGCATCTGAAGTCTGTAAAATCAAGACCTGTTAAATTGAAGGTTTATTGTGATAAATTAGTGGAAGAGATATGAATGCTTATCAGGTTTGCGGAGGTCACAAAATTGGATGGAGCCGTTAAGTAAACCTTAGAAGAAATTCAAAAAGGTCTTAACAGATTAAAGAAATGGGCTGAAAATAACACAGCAAAATTTAATTGGAGACAACAGGTTTTTTTTTTACTGAAACAGAAATGAAAATGCACAGACACAGAGTGGTAAATATGTGCTTTGGTAAGAGTATTTATTAAAAAAGATCTAAAGATAAAATCTCCAAATCAGGCTTAACTCTTGGTGACCACATACTGTTATCTTTTTGGCAGCAACATGGAAGAGATTTTCCCCAGAATGTCTTTCTACTTTCACATCAGCCATCACAGTTCTTAACAGGTTCAATCCTGCTTCCAAAGTTGTTACCTAACTGATGGTTAAAACCTTCCTAACTTTCTAGTAGAGCAGTTCAACAGTAGAAACCATTATCCAAAAAGGAATGTGAGTTCCTGTTTGTTACAAGCTGAGCAATCCCCCTGCCTGGGATAGTTTAATTTGGATGCCTATACTGAATTAGATAATTTAAATGACCTTTTCCAATCCTTTGAGTCTATGATTATAACTCCCAGGACTCCTAGTTCAATGTAGAATCTCTGCCAGTAAGACCAGACCACCTATTGTCAAGAATTAAGAGATATTATATCCTCATAGCAATAGGCCCTGTAATTTAATTTTCCCCACAGAATGATAATTTCCCCCTATATACTAGAGGAAAAAGATTGCAGTTAGGGTTATTTCTAAGGTTGGTGCTATATCTGCTTCCCAACAAATCCTGTTGATGTACGGATTTATTTGGACAGTCCCAATAGTTTTGGATCATATTGGGCATAGGAAGACAGCTGCCCTTGGTGTGCCTTCTAATTTATTTCTTATTTACAGTGATCGGCAGTGTCTTTCCAGACTTTTAGATGAAAGTGTCTTCAATGCTCTTCTAGGGATTAATAACAGGGTTATCTACATGCAAAGCAGATGCTCTGCCACTGATTTAGTTGTTTCTCCCTCTTGTTATATCTTGTTATATATAACGTTCTCCCTTATAGAAAGAGCTATCGCTCAGTGGTAGAATATAGAGAGACTTGTAAAAGGATCCCTAAAACATGTCTGATGGGAGTAAGGCTTGGGAGAAAAAGGATTTAGTTACTTACTCAGGCTTACAGGCCATTTTAATTGCAAACAACATTAAGTACTTGTCGTGGCATCACACAAGATTGGTGAGCAGGAAATGGTGTGGATCCTTTTTCTCTTTGCACATATAAGGGCAGGGAGGGTTACTTAGCCAGCAGAGACAATATGCGTAATTTAACAAAATTTGTATTGATGAATTCCTCGGCATGCATGCTTGGAAGTTACTTAGCAAGCTTTGTAAATTGCACCATTGTACTGTAAATCACTCTCACCTCTGAGCCTTTTATGTGTATTCCTACTTGTAACAATTAAGAGAAAAAGTACAGCAGGAGTTCTGTGATCTGACACCTCCTGAGGCAAGAAGGAGCAGCAGCAGCTGCACAGTAGAAATGGTGTTTCCCATAAAAATATTCTTAGCAAAGGATCAAATGATTCCCAAGTTACTGACAAAATGTCATCAATCCATCCTAGGTGTTGTTCTGCTAGAGATGATGCCTTATTTAACATTCCCCTGAGACTAGGTCCACTGTCTGAGATGTGATCAAGTCTATGATAAGATCTGCTATCAAGCCGTCTCCAAGTGTTATTGTTTATATTACTGTCTCTTAAAAAAGGTATAAAAAAGCTGCTGAAAGTTTGAATCTTGGTGCAGATCTAAAGTCCCCAGAAAAAAAAAAGCTGCTTTGCAATTACCTACTGGCTCTAGCATTGAGCCACTGTTATTCTGGGAGTTCTCAGTGAGGAGAGATATATTTGGAATATATTTATTTCTTTGCAACTCTCTTAATATTTATTAAAATCCTTTTTAATATTTTGCCCTGATTTAAGCTATTACCTCTTGATGCTAAAGAATTCACAGTATTAGCTCTGACCTAGCCACCAGATGGCAACACAATGCTGTACATGGTTACAATATAGTAAACAAGAAAGATATAAACAATAAGTAATAACATAAAGCAAGTAATATATACCTTCCCGTTCATCATGCTGAGAAATAGCATTTTTAGTAAAAAATCTCTGTTGGGTGGGAACCTATCATTCATACAATTCCTGAAGGTTTCCTGAAATACAAGATCTTGGTGGCTTTTCTAAGTACCAAACTGATTGCTGGTGATCTCACCCTTGGTGGAGTACTGTTTCAAATAAAAAGGGTACTGCTAAACAGGCACATCCTTCAAGGAGGGGACTTGGGGATGCCCTCCCTGTTAGATTTTTTTGCACAGGCAGAAATTACTAGTAGAAGCAGTAGATATCCAAGTCCTAAGCCATTTAAGGCTTTGAAGTGACAAGCAGCACCCTGAATTGTATTGCAAGTCACTTGTAACTAGCACAGCTCTCGGAGAAATGGTATTGCCTGAATGGAGAGATGCCCTTAACTTCTTGAGTAGCTGCTATTTTCGGGACCAACTGTGGCTTCTGGATGGTCTTCAAAGGCAACTTTATCTAGAGCGAATTGCAATAGTCCAATGAAAAGTGATTAAGATGTACATGATTGTGAGCAGGGTCTCTTCATCCAGGAATACTTGTATTGAACTTCAGTACTCCCAATTATGAACCAGTTTAATCCAGGGAGAATGGGTTTGTCCAGAATCAAAGATGGAATATCATTGATCTCAGTTGGTTTTTGAACCCATAGTCGCTCAGTTTTATGGAAATTAGCCTTCCCATCCATTCTTACAGCCTCCAAGCACCAGGGACAGCACTTCTGTCCCTGCACTATCTCCTGTTTGACCCAAAACTGAGATATGCAAGTGGATGTAATTAGCATCCTGATGAACCTAACTTGTGCTGCTAAATTCTCTCCAAATGACTTCCTGCAGAATTATAAGGGGTAATAGGACTCACTTTGCAACAGAGGACCTTTGGTTTGATCTATTTGCTCCCATCCCCAAAGATACCTTTGAAGAATGTACTACTGCAAAATGCAATCCCTGGAAGAGATCCAGAAGGATATCGTGATCGATAGTATTGAAGGCAGCTCAGAGATCAAGTGGGATCTGGATAGTTGAATTCCCCTCCCCATCCCACTCTTACTACAGATAATCTACAAAGAAAACAGATTAAAACAATTCAATTTCCCCCAAGGCACCTGGGGGGGAGGGGGAAGAGAGAGAAAGTGTCCATTACCTCTTGTTTAGGTGGACAAAATTCAGATGTATAATACATAAAGACTATATAAAAATTAAATTTTAATTTTGAACTAAGTATCCTTCCCTGAGATTTTTCAGATCTAATTTGCACATTTAATATACCTTACATAAATTGGACCATCATATTACCTGATGAAGGGGGTAAACAGAAACTGATTTTCCCACCCTTTATGGCCTCAGCAGCCTCCACAATTTCCTGAAAATGAACTTCTAGAAAGCTAACAGACTCTGATAAATAGGATTTAGCAGTTTGTTGCTAACCGGGAAGAGGTACCACAGGCACAGATGTTATCTTCTAAGTTTATACTATATTTCTCAGAGGTCAATACACTTTCCACTTGATTTATGGTTCTTTGCCACAGTGAAGCAGGTTCAATAAGAGGACCAGGCCATGATTGATGCTTCCACTGAACTATATAGCTATGTGAATCTGATAATCTACTCCTTCTATCTAACTGGTCCTACTCTTTCAGCCTTTTTTAAAAATAAAAAGTAGTGTTTATGTCAACAATCTTAAGGGTATGCCAACCATAGTTTTTAAAATCTTGCAGATATTAGGATGTTTGTGGGGCCACCTCTTCCCAATGGTATCTACCTGTCACACATGTTCTAGCCTGATGGGACACTTAGGGTTCCTCCTTTGAAACATAATGCTTCATGATGGGAATCAGAAGATGTGCCTTTTCTGTTGCAGTGCTGATGCTCTGGAATGATATTCTCTCTGACCTACAGTTGGACCTGAACCTGTTGCTTTCAGGATGGCACTAAAAACTGTTTTCCTTGCGTATTGGAACCCAGTCTCTATTACTGTTACATTTTAATTAGGATTTTCATCTCATTTTTTTCTTTATTGCACATCAGCCAGAGTTCACAATAAGTTGGATATCATTTAAATATCCAAATAAATGAATAAAATAATTTTAATGCACTATTTACATTTTATGCACAACTTTAGCACATCTACATTTTGATACATATATGTTAGCAAAATATTGATTTACTGTCGTCACTGAAGTGATGAGAAAGATTTTCATTTCAATTTATATCTACAGTAAGGTGGATAAGGAAAATGATATTAAATCTGGTTAAGAGTTTGGCACTGATATGTATAAAAGTAACCAATGCTACTTAATTCAAACTTGAGCAATGTATGGCATTAGTTGATAAAGGAATTTAGGATACAGGAATGTGTATTACTTTAGAGAACTACACTGAAATAAATATTTGCTATTGACTTAATCTTAGAATTGATCCTCAAGACACTTTTCATGTAAGGTAACATAATACAGTTATACCCTGTTATGAAGAGGCTGGAAATTTAAATAATAAATAATGGACATATGGCAAAAAGAATGTAATTATGATATGAGGGGGATAAGAGGA
>JANHJO010004628.1:61132-73828 GCA_032468235.1 Pseudoxyrhopus heterurus | reverse complement strand
CAGTTTTAAACATAAGGAGAAAAGCATATTGGCTTAATCCAACATTCTATCCATCCAAATGTCACTTCAATAATATTTTTAAACCACTGATTTGGCATAGATTTGGCATGAATATGTGAGTGATGGCTTTGCAAAAGCAAAGAAGTATAACAAAAACTCATATACACATCCACAAACACATTCAGAGACAGAATGCATGTGTTAATGAATATTATCTTATTGGGAGGAAGGAACAGAAAAATCATTTGAATAAGTTAAAAGTTATTTCAGGGCATTTATAAACATTTATAATAGCTTTAATATAGGAATTAATAAAACTCTCACTCTTATGGATATCAGAGAATATTTTATTCTTTTGCTAGCTTCTTTACTTATTTTGGTCTGTGTACGACTTGGTCTATTCAAATATTATTCCCACTATCATCCTCAAGTGTGACACATTTTCAACCTTCATTTCAATCAGCAAGGGAAGTTTTGTAATATTTAACATGTAAAACTATGCTTAATGAAAGACAATATTGCATAACTCTAGGTGTTTAACTATAAAGTGGATTCAGATAAACAATTAGGTGAGCAATTTTAAATATAACTCCATTTATCTAAAAATATTCAGGTGCTAACTGGCTGATAGACCAGCCATATGTAATCGTTCATCTATTCCAATTTCTATTTCTATTGTAAAATTATAATTCAAGATATAACTACAGTATTCTTCTTAAACTACGAAGGCTAGAAAGCATGAGACTGAGAGTTCTAGACCTACCTAAATCATGAAAGCCAGTTGGGTGACCTTGGGCCAGTCACACTCTTTCAGCCCAACCCACCACATGGGATTGTTGTTGCTGTGGGGAAAATAGGAGGAGGAAGGTGTGTTGGATGTTTGCTGCCTCGACTTATTTGAAAAATCATAAAGGCAGGGTATAAAAAAACCAACCAACCAAATAAAATCAATTAGTTTGTCTAACCCTGTCAGCTTCTCATAGGTAAGCCTAGAATTAGAAACATCATGGTCAATGATTCAAATACCCATCTCTGTGTTAAATATGTTTATTGACAGATTAAGGAAACCTCAATGGGAATGAATAAAAGACACAACTCTCCAATAAAAATGCATATTGTAAGACTAAGGAAACTTTATGGAAAGAATTCTGGCAATTGTCAAGTCTAAAATGTAAGCCCTAGTACACACTTCTGGATGGGAGAAACCCACCTGGTCAACAGACTAGCATTGTCCCAAACTATTTGTTTCTGATTAGCCAGAACTAATTCTCACAAATATCTTGTTAAAGCCTTACATTCTAAAATGGTCTTAGCATTCCAGATAAGTAAGACAGAATAAAGGAGAACATTTAATTTCAAATATTAGTTTCATAAATGCAGTCTAATTTTTTTTTGCTGCATGACAAACACTTCAATTGAGTGTACTCTGTATCAGACAATGTATCCCCACACTTTATCTGTCCACAAATAACTTACATTCTGAGCACTGAAGTACATTGTACAAATTTCATCATTTATTTCAAAATCAGTGCCCTTTATTTTCTACCCTATCTTGTCTATCAAACTCACTGGAAACTCACTGGAATCTTTTTTCCAAAAAATTTGGATGCATGTGTGAATGGAGCGGACCTTCTTGAGTTTAGTTTGCCCCATTCTTATATGAACTTTCATACCGATTATGGATATTAAGTTTATCTGAACCAATGTTGTGATAGGATCAGCTTCACTGTTTTAAGTAATGTTTTTAATAATGCTTTTAAAACAAGCCTTTGGTGCCCCGAGCTTGGTTGTATATTTGCAGACTTTTCATTATCCAATGAAATGGGTAATGTTATGATGTTACCTAATTGGGTAATGAAAAATCTACACGCAAACAACCAAGCTCACAAAACAGCAAGGATTCCAGGTTTAATTGTGGTCATTAAGTATTGTAAGTTCCCTATACTTGTAACAGAAAATCTTCTGAAAAACAAGTACCTTTCTTTAGTAGGAAGTTTAGTAGGAAGTTAGTGAATATATAGATTGAAATAAATATTAGATTTTTTTTTAAAAAACTGTTCCTTAGGTTTATGTATATTTTTGAAATGTAATCAACATTTTAAGGCGAAACTATTATACAGGAATACTAGAATGAAGTTGAAATAAAACAGATGAACTATAGCTAATTTTATTTCACTGCTAAAATATTTTAAAACATATTTAGTGAAAAAGCAATATTATAATTATGAAAATGGTAAGAAAAATATCTAATCGATTTTAGATAATTTAAAATGGTAACCAAAGTTATAGGAGTATTCCTGAATGTCATATTTGAAAAAGAAATCTGATATAAAATATAATAGATTTGCAAACTCGTTGTGGACTATAATTCTTCCAATGAGCTTCTAAAACATCTAAATTTCAGATTTTTTTAAATGTAAACCTTTAACATTTAAGCCATGGATGTTTGTTAAATAAGAATAAATTTCTTATTGACTAGATGAGAGTGCAATTTTTCATTTTAATTTGTTTTCATATTGTGCTGGTTAGTCCTTGATACTCATGTATTAACTTGATTTTAATAATTATTTGTAGCCTTCAAATGAAGTAAATCATTCAAGTATGTAGAATTAAATTAACATTATTCTGAGAATATGTTCTTAATTTATGTAATTTTATAATACTTGTAAATCTCTTATCTACTTATTTAGTGCTTTAATTTTCCTCTTGTTTCTTGACTCTGCTTTTTTCCTTTCTAAATGTTCAATAAATATTTTAAAAATCAGTATAAAATGTAGAGGAGGCATTTGTAATAATAAGAGCAATTTGCATATTTATTAGTAAAGAAATGTATGCTTAATTGTTTTAAGGAATATAAAATATGTGCTACTTTTTTAACAATACCAAAAAATACATAGAACCTTATAAATGGATTGCCTATGAAAAATTCAGCATTCAGTTAATTACACATATATTTTAGGCTAACCTTTTTTATTCTACATTTTTCTTATTACTTATTATCTCCATTCTTATACTCTATATTAGGGATCTCCAAACTTGGCAACTTTAAGACTTGTGAACTTCAACTCCCAGAATTCCTCAGCCACCCATCCTATAGTGTGCTGGCAAACAATATTCAAAATGTTGGTTTAAAACCAGGAGAGTTATTTCCAAGTCTAATTTCAGCCATGAAAACTTATTGGGTGACTTAAGGTCAGTCAGCATTATCCTGTCCAATCTAATTTCTAGAGTTCTGTTGTGGGGGGAAATTAGATGAGAAAGTGCTACACATCCTGCCTCCAATAATATATAAATTCAATGAATGTATGAATAAATAAATGCAGAATATTTATTGAATGTTTATAGCAGAAGCATATCACTTCTGTCAGTTCAAGGGCTACATAGCATTTTACATGATATATCAAGGGCAGGATATGTATTCTGAGGGATTTTAAAATGGAAACATGAGTAAAACGTAAGCCATTACAAATCTCTGGATTGCAATGCTGTAGAAATGTGGACAACTGATCAATCACTCAATAAAGTGCTTTAAGCCTATGCAAACCTGAAAGCAGTCATTTGTCCCCTTAACCCTCACCCCCAGCCCTCAAATTTCAAAAAATGCAAAATAAAGGTCCAAAATGTTTGGCACATTTACTCTAGGCTAGTTCTAAGATGTTGGCCATTTTGATTATCTGCCCACCTGGTTTATATCCTAAATCAGGGATGTCAAACTCAAGGCCTGGGCTGGCCACCCTGGAAACAGTGAAGGACCGGCCCGCGGTGCCTCTGCCAGCAAAAACGGAGCTTGGAAGGGCTGCAGATGGCACTCCTGAGTTCCATTTTCACTGGCAGAGGGTTACAGGAGGTCGTGGCAGCTGAAAACGAAACTCGGGAGCCCATTTTCACTGGCAGAGAGCTCAGGCCACCACAGGCGTCCCCAACACAAGTGATGTCGAGCTGGCCATGCCCACCCTGGCCACACTCACCTTGGCTCTCCGAGGTCAAATACAACCCTGATGTGGCCCTCAATGAAATCAAGTTTGACACCCCTGTCCTAAATATTTAGCAAGTCTTTCTGAATAAAAATTGAAAGAGAAATTTGCTATAAAGATCCAGGCAGGCTCTAATTTAATTTTATAAAATAACAACATCATCAGTAAATCTTTACTTTTATATCATTATTTATGTTCAGGATACAGCCTGATAACTAGTTAATATAATTAACTCCAGTAGTCCACAACTTCTGACCATAATTGATCCCATAATTATGGCTATAAGTCATGCCATCTTTAAATGGGTCACACGACATCTGATTTTACAACCATTTTGCGGATACTATTAAGGTTTAAAGTTTATACTTCACTTTTTAAGCAAATCTTTTGTCCTCACTGGATTTTTTCCCCAGAAACTGGAAGAAAATATTAATTTCTGACAAAAAAAAGGAGTCCCCTATGGATTTTACTCCACTAGTCGTTGCCAACTGCAGACGCCATCTCTGTTTCAAGGCCATTGAGCCAGTGCTGTCCAAAGACATTTTTGCAGTCATATGGCCAGCATGACAACACGGACCACTGTTAATTTCTGACAAAATTGGTTGTAAACTGTGGTCACATGACTGCAGAACACTGCAAATGACTGTAAACGCAGGCTGGTCCTTCGAGTTCCCAAAATGTGATCACATGACTGCAGGGGTTGGGTGGCTGCAGAAGTTCAAATCCAGATTGTAAGTAGCTCTGGGGAGGACCATTGTAACTTCAAATGGTTGCTGAGTGAGCGTCGTTAAGTTGAGGCCTACCTGTATTGTTTTTCTTGTCCATTTTCACTAGTTCATCTAATTATGCTTTGAAGATAACTTACAAATTAATATTCTGAAAGGCAGGGTTGGGTTCCTACCAGTTTGGACAGGTTCGCCCGAACCGGTTGTTGAGATCGGGCGGAGCCAGCGAACCGGTTCGGTTGGTTTTTGGAAAAATTTTTTTTCTTTAAAACACAAACTTCCTGCAGCAGCCTCTAGGGGGAAAAACTGCTGAGGCAGGTTTCCCCAATCATCAGCTGTGCTGAAAACACAGTGAATAAAGGCAGCTAGAGGCTCTAGGTGGGCGAGCAAAAAAAAAATTATTTTTTTTTTAGAAAAACCGACCGAACCGGTTGTTACACTGGTTGAAACCCACCCCTGCTGCAAGGTCATTTTGATGCAAGCTCCAGAGTTCAGAGAAAATAACTTCTAAGTAAGCATGCATAAAATTTACAACTTTTTATATTTGCAATTCACACAATTCAATGCTTGTAAAATTAAAATTAGTATTATTTTAGAGTTGCTTTGCCTGTATGTCAGAAAGTGTTTAGGATGGGGAAAACTAAGATTGACAAACTCCCCTGCAGGACGGTAAATGGTTTCTCTGCATAAATGGTTTCTCTAATTCAATGTAATATGATATTGAGTATAAACTGAGCAAGCAATGAAAAAATATCTGTCATTTGAATATCAAGCTAAATATAATAAATTAAATTAGATGTATTTCTTATCTTTGTCACATGGGATTTATCCAGCAAAAGACTAGGAATCCTAAAATACTTCAGGGTATGCTGATAACCAATATTCATACTAATGAGTCTAGTTTAAGAATAGGAACAGCGCCTCTCCAGGTAAGGAAAGGCCAGGAGATGGCCCACTGCTGCTCCAAACAGTCTACTCCTCAGACCCACAGGATTGAAAGTTCTACACACTTCACACTAGTCTGAGAAGTGTGCAGAACTTTCAGTCTTGTGGATCTGAGAAATAGACTTTTGGAGCAGCAGTGTCTGTGGAAAGATGGTAAGCTCTCAGAGGTAGCATAGTCTGTAAAAAGACATTGGATTTGCCAAAGCTCCCATTTGGAAGACAATTACTTCAAAGTTAAAGAGAGATCTTTGATGCAGCAGAGCAACCTAGCCATCCAGCAAATGATCCTTTATCCCCAGATTAAAGAAAAGAGCAAAGGAATAATTTAAAGGATTTAAAAATAATTAAAGGTAAAAAAATTTAGCCAAGAATTAAAATAAGGAAGTTTAAAATGGACTAGTTGAATTTCAATTTGCTTTAAAAAGTATTTTTAAAATGAGTAAACGATTAACATATCTCTGTGGAAAGGAATTTTATTGCTACTAATTGGACACAATGACTGGACAACTTTGCAAAATAAGATAAGGGAAATTTGCTAATGACCATCTGATTACAGAATTGTGTGTAATGAATGGGACTAAATACTAGAGAAAGGAGGGAGTCTCTTTTTTACTTGTTATTTTCCCTTTCTGGGTTGAAATGGCTGTCATTAGAAAAGTAATGAAATGTATATAAATAACAGAGACACTTGAGGCATTCCAACAAATCTTTGATGAACTGAGAAATTAACAGCATCAATAATTGCCTATGTGAATGCATCATTTAAAAGAGATCTGAAAGAAGACATAAGAGAAGAGATGAAAAATAACTATGAAGAATCTTTAGGATAATTGAGTAGAAAGGTGAAATAAATTAAAAGTATAAATTTTGTAAAATAAAATAATAGTAATAAATATGGAATAAATACAAATATTAAATCAAGAGATGAAAATGATGCAGATTTTGATTACTACTGAATTTACAAAAGAAACAAATGTTTTAAAGAGTAAGGGGAACATTCTTGAAGCCTTAATTTTTTTTGTTTTAGGTTTGAAAGAAAAAGATGTCCATGACAACATTTAAATTTCAAGTCAAGGATTAATACCAGAATATTACATAAAATAAAGGAATACAAAACTGACTTGTTTGATCAGGGAAAAGACAGTAAGTACTTTTACGAAACACGAGATTTTTTATAGACTTTCTGCTGAAAACTGATAGAACTGAATTAATGGTTTCTGGATTTATCAATTGAAAAGGGTTAGATATAGGTAGAAATGAACTTTGCAATGTAATTTCAAGGAGGGAAGAAGGATATTAAGTTTTTTTGTAAAGATTGGAGGACATTTTCTTAAATATCTTTTTCCTTTTATTTTTTCTATTTTCTGCACTTTTTATTTTTTCATTATTATTTACACCTTCTCTTTTTCTTTTTCATCTTCGTCTTATATTGTATGATATTTTGCTATTGTTAGTCTTTAATAAACATTATTTTAAATAAATGAACATTCAAATAAGCATGCTTACACTAGTAAGGACATCTGTTAGAATGACTGAAAGGAAGGAGTCCTGCTAACTTCTCTTCCTTCTCCTTAAAGAAAATTGACCTCCATTCAGAGAAAAGGAAAGAGGTTTCCCAGGACCCAGAATATCCCAAGAATCCTATTGCTTAATGTCAAAGACTACTAGAGCAGTTGCTTTACACCAGGGGTGTCAAACTAGATTTCATTGAGGGCCACATCAGGATTGTGTTTAACCTCAGGGCGCAGGGGTGGGTGTGGCCAGCTCAATGTCACTCATGTCGGGGGCTCCCGTGGTGGCCCGAGCGCTCTGCCAGAAAAAACAGGCTCCCAAGCTCTATTTTAGGCTGCAACGGCCTCCTGCAACCCTCTGCCAGTGAGCTCCAGTTTCACTGGCAGAGGCACCATAGGCTAGTCCTTCACTGTTTCCAGGGCGGCCCTGCGGGCTATATCTAAGCACCCCGCGGGCCAGATCCATCCCCTGGGGCTTGAGTTTGACACCCCTGCTTTACACAATGTAGTACCGCCTCCTTGGGGCCTAGAAGCAGACCATCATTCTCCTTTATGAAGCTCTATGGAAGGAGTACATGGCTAAAGACTAAATCAAAATGAAATGGTCCTTTCCAACTTTGCATTGATCTAGAGCTCATATTTTTTTTGTTGGCTTCACACATCTGTTAGCTTCTGCAGGAAACAAAACATTGGAAATAATAGATCGTTATTTTCCTTACTGTTTCCTCTTCACATTGCATCATTCAATCTATATGACTTTTCAGGGAATTTATCTGCAATTAAAAAAAAAACATAGAAGAACAACAACACAACAGTATGTATTGTATGGAGCTTACTTACCTCATATTCTTCTTTGAATCCATAGCCTTCTGCACATTTCATCTGAGTGATATGTTGCAATAAATCCGCAACACGAATGGCTGGATGGAGCTGGCCTGTCTGGTATGGCACATCTACAGGGTCTCGTTTTTTGTAGGTGTGTGACTGGACCAGACTACTTGTGTCACTTCCAACCGTATGAGTTTCATCTAGGGGAAGAAGATGCAATAAAGTATCGGACTACTTCCAGTTGATATATAAAATTAATGGTACATTTTGAACATGGCTTGTAACATCATCATCACCTTTCATTGTCTAGGTGGGCTAAATTGTAACTACTGTGTAGTTTATTCATGGAGATATCAGAAGGTATTGGGAAGAGACAGAGGTCTATTAGTTTACAATAAAAATGTATAGACCATATTTTATTATTTTATTTGCTCGTTTAAACCTATCAGTACATCGGGAAGTTTATTTTTTTAGGATACTGATTTCTAAATAGTTCAGAAATTTCAGACTGAAACTTCATCAAGTCCTAGTCTAATAAATAATTAAATATTTTCTGGGGGAGGATACTATTTATTATTTTTCACAATATTTCAGGACTCATGTTAGTGGAAAGCAAAATGTTTAAAAATGCATAAAATGATATGGGTTGTTAAGCAAGAGAAAAATGGAAATGGAGATTGGATACATTAGGAAAGAAAATATATAGAACAACTATGAGGAACCTTTTGATTTGAGATAACGCTTGACTGAGGTTAGCATGCTGCAAATTTAGATAAATATATGACAAGTTCTATCACATCAAGCATGAAATGTTATATGTCAGCTTACATGCAGGGCAACATACAACATGACCCCACTGAACTGATCCAAACTGATGTGAAGCAAATCAACTCCCACCCTCCACAGCGTTGATGGGGCAATGGGAAACTTACCATTTATTGGCACTTTAAAGAAGATACATATCAGGAAAAAAAGAGAAGGAGGAGAAGAAAAAAGGAAACAGGCCATAAGCAACAGTACTACAATAATAATTGCAAGGTATTTTTATGGTTGTAATTTAAGCACCTTCAGTTTAGTTTCCTGTCAGACAAACTGAATATTTTATTAACATAAAGGGCTGAACAACCAGAAAAATGTTCTTTTTCTTTTTCTGAATCATGTTGGTGCTTTTAATTTAATGTGACGAGAAAAGAACACCCTCAAGTGAGAATGAAATGTTTTTGTTTTTCTCTCATTGTAAAAATTAACCTTTACAAAGCTATTTAATAAAAATTAAAATAAACAAGTATATCACTTTGTAAAACTATGGGTTATTTGGAAATTCTTAAGCAAGGTCATTTTATTACATGGGACCAAAGCAGATTAAATGACAGCCTACATGTGGTTTGCTGACTGGAACATTAAGGATGAATACGTGATGCAGGTTTTTACAGACTGAACCTTCTATGTGAAAAAATACCCACTACTGTTTGTGTATTAATGGTCCCCATAAATTTAATATCACGTGACAAAACAGAGAGACTGACTGTGAAACGCTTTGGCTGTAAGAGTTGTGTCTAATTTAACATTTTCTAGATGTTGAATGGCTCTTCTAAGAGCTACATTTCTAACACTTCTGATGGTGCCAGAGTGAGAAGATAATATGAGAACTGAACATCATCACTTAGCATCTCCTTATGGGTCATCAGTATAAAGCTCCTCTCAATATTCATGAATCAGTATTTGTAGTGATTATATATGATTAACAACAGATTGACATGAATATAATTCCAGCATATCTGTCTAATGGAGATTTGGTAATGATGTTATATTTAATTCTAAATATTAATATAAACTTGGAACAAATATTTATATGAATAACATAAACCTGGTTTTATGTTATACTGGCTGAAGAAAAAAAGGAACCAGGCTGGATTTGCATTTATCTCACCTAGATACTGTGTAACACTTTTGAAAAGGAACTAATGAATGGAATAACTATTAGCAGAAGCATTTTTAGCATTTCCTTCTAATATATAAATTGAAATGTTCAGAACTTATTTGCTTTTTATGTAGTGTATCTAAATGTGTACCTTAGCTTTTCCCCAATACCCTGTCTTAAATAACTCTCAAAGTTCCCAGTTCAAATATCTACCCTGCAAATCATGGGTCTTGTAGCTCAATGCAGCTGGGGGAAGTGAGAAGAAGGCACCAAACTGAGGAAAGTTGATGTGCTTTAGGAATAGCATTTAGACAGACCACTCCAGAATGACTAACAAACCAATCAAAACTTTAGGCTGTTTAGTTAAGCTGTAAGTTTTGTACCTACAGAACCAGAATGACTGATTGCTGGGATATGTTGAGAAAAGCAGTGGAAGATAAAAGAATTACTGTTTTCTTAAAATCATCCTTTATCCTTCCAGTTTGGAAGTAAAGAATTTGCAAATGAACTTTATAGCATCATGTTTGCTCATGACTTGAAATGTTAGGGTTGGGTTGGGTTTTTCTTTTTTTGTATGACAGTAAATGTTCCACTGCAGAGATCTCAGTCCTGACCCATATTCAAAGAATCCTTTAACTCACTGGGGAAAACTAGAGAGGTATACAGACCTCTGAACCACCAGAGTTGATCTAAGAGTGGGATACATTATTTATCTATCTATCTTACATTACTAGATTAAATGGTATATGAAAGGGACCGTTGAAAAACATGATTTTCACTATTCTTACTTAGTAGATGTTAACCTATAGCTCCACAACAATATAATTTTCAGAGATTGGTTTTAATCCTAATTTCTCTTGTTTTGAACTGAACATATTTGATTTTAATAAAATGTGGCTTTCTTTTTTTTCTCCATAGTTCATCTTTTAAAAATCAGCTTTTCCTTTGGTGTGTGAATTTTGAATGAATTTTGGAAGTTGTATTGAATGAATGGAGGAATTGGTGGAAATCCCCCCTTCATTTGTGAATGAAGAAAGAATTTAAGAATCAAATCATTTCCTTTGTTTCCATGGCAATGGACCCTGGGGTCCCAGTCACATTTCAGAAATTCTCCATCCATTCATAAAAACTAAAATATTTTTAGATTCACCTATAAACTCTAACCTCTTAATTAGTACTACTAATTTCTGGAACCTTTAAATGATGTATAGGAACCACATCCCCTGCCCAAGAAAGAGAGAGGGAGTGAGAAGAGTGGATGAGGGAGGGACCTAAATCAGGATTAAAACTAAGTTTAATGTGAATTGATTTATTACATGTAGACTCCATACTATGATTACGGTGCTTCCAAAGTATTGAAGAATTTTTCCCTTCTTTTACTTTTAAAATTACTATGTGGTAAGAATATTTTGGAGAAACTCTGGGAGTCTTAATTAAATTGGGGGGGGGCTGCAAAGTGAATAGCCCTGTTCTTAAGATCAGTCAGATGATCTACATTGGATGAAAATCAGAATATAGGCATAGAGTTCTATACATAATAAAAGAACACCAACATTACTGATATTATTTTGGCCTGGTGGATTGTACTGCTCCCATAAGCAGTTAGTGAATTTTTTAATTCTAACTTTGAATATATAGAATAGCAAATGTATGCCATATACATGTGGCAGTTTCTCCCAGATTCTGGGGTGGGCTAATCTATATAAATACTGATATACAGAGTTCCCTTTAGCTCCTCTTCAACAAAACTGGGATGCATGGCATTAGGATGCATGGTATGAAAGGCGATATACAAGTGTTGTTACAATATGTTGTCGCTGAAATGGCACCTGAATATTACAAAGTGGCTGAGACACAAAAAGACAAAATAAATAAGAAAATAAGTAAAGAAAGAAACATAGGGTTGGAAATTGGTTTATGAGATTTCAAAATAAAGTATGCAGAGACTTTATTGTTTTCATTTTAGGTTATTATATTATAGTTAATTAGCTGCAAAATGAGTCAATACAACTTTTGTATTTATGTTGCATATTCATACAAAGCCTATTACAATTATTTCTGTTAGAGATCTCTCTATATATTAGAAACGTACTTTTTCATAAAGGAGTACATATGGATCTTTGAAATAAAGATCTGATTATCCCATCTGCATGCAGTTGGATACTACAGTTATCAATTTCCTTTAGAAAGTGCATATTAAAATGGAATTCTAAATTGCATTGCCAATATGTGAAACATAGTTGATGGCTTTCTGGTTGCTCAGAAAGTTACCAATTCTTACATCTACTTATTTTTTGCTGTAGATAGCAATATGGTAAGAAATTGACTGAAATATCATTAGCCTAGTTACTGATTTCAGTTCAAGTGAAGAACATCTTTGATGGGAAACTAACCTCTAATAGTGAGGTTTCAGGCTGAATTGTTTTAGAAAGTGAAGTTTCAAATGTAGAATGCCTATTTTGAGTATGGAATGGGTGCCTGGATATGGTCTTCCAAAAATGCTTGAAAGGCCAGTTCCAGCCTGAAATGCTACGAATTGAAGAAATATTGCACTCTACTGAATTATCCGATTTTTTAATTTACATCTGAGACATTCCATATTAAATGAATTACATGGGAATAGTGCTGCTCTTGCTGGTCTGAGATAAATTTATTTACAGAAAGGCACTGTCATATAAAAATGCACAGAAATGAATACAGTAAAAGAAAACTGTTTACATCAGTTTCACTTGCTTGGACTTTGGTTGGCATGCCTCTGCTACCTGTTACTGAAGATTTTTTAAAATGTTTCT
>JANHJO010004628.1:0-22615 GCA_032468235.1 Pseudoxyrhopus heterurus | reverse complement strand
GGATGGAAGGCTGAGTCAACCTTGGAGCTGGTGGGATTCAATCAGCCAAATTGCTGATCTGCAGTACTGTGTTCTAACCACTTGAGCCACCACAGCTCCTACATACAAACATACTTATACACACTTCTCTTTTATATATATAGATATGGAATATTATATATGAGGAATAAGCAATTTGAGCTTTATCCTTGAAGAGTACTACAGACAGTGGCGAAACAGAACAAGTTTTGTAAAATCTAATTGGCAGTTCTTTTTGTATCAATGAATTGTGATGGCTATTTGGCACCAAAGTTGGTAAGAATAAAACAATATTCTTGATAATGAAATAAATTTTATTTGCTGTTGATCCTCTCAAAATAAGTAGCAACTATTTACAATATAAAATTGTAATTTTTAAAAATTCTGTTCTATGTACAGGGTTAGCTCCGATGATTTGAGACATTAACGGTACATTTCCATCAACCAATCTTCCCTCTCTACCAGGCCTGTTCAATAATATGAAATTCTTGTTTGAACAGCTGTTGCACTCAAAGGTTACAAACCTGAGAATAATAGCTCTGAATCCAATAGACATGTTGACTGACACTGAATAAAAAAAGCAACTGGCCCTGATTTCTCACAGTTTTTTATGGGTTGGACACATGAAATGCTTTGAATTTTATTTAGACAAAAATTGTAAAGCCTATTTGAAGATTATCCCGCTAATAAAACATTTATAACAGGGATTGTGATATTGTGTCATTTTGTTCCGAGAACAAAATAGAACATATTTTCTTTTTTGTGCACATGTCTAGTGATTGCTTTCTTCATTTCGGTGAAAGATCCTCTGCTAAACTTAGCCTATATCTATAGGATGAAAACTAGTAACATGGGAGTCAGAGGATGCAACAGAACTTTTTCATGCAAGTCTCTACCTCCCTTATTTCTTAGCAATGTTCCAGTGTTTTCTGGAGCATTCTCAATCCTTGGCAAGCCAATTGTGAGGGCTTGCAAAGGATTATACGGGTATAGAAGAATAATTTTCTCCTCATCCCTGTAATGTAACTAGATTAATCAGTGAAGGGATTGGATTTCAGATCCCTTCAATATCAGGAGGATAAAGCAATTAACTGTTTTCTTCTGTAAGAGGCACTTTTTGTTAGAATTAAGACCAGGCATGGATAAAAACTTTTACTCTTTCAGAAACTCAACTCTACATTTAGGAACTGCATAACATCAGAAACTTCAACAATGTAATAATTCTAGAGAAGCTGTTTGTTTGTTTTTTACCATAGACAAGAAATAAGCATATGCATAGAACAACTATACAAGACATATTTATTGTGTACCTCAGGCTTTAAATCTTAAGCTCTTTTCTCCTGAGTAGATGAGCTTTGGGATTTTTCCTGCCGTTGAGATTGGTCTATGTTTATGTAATGGTTTTATCTGGCTGCATCTCTAACTTCTAATTTCCTTGTCCTACTCGGCTTGCTGCAGATTATGTGGTCAATGAGGTGGTTTGGGTTGTATTAAAAAGAAACTGTTGAATAATGGTATGGCTATGTACATCACTTGCTGCTTTCCATGAGCTTTCAGTAT
Source organism: Pseudoxyrhopus heterurus (assembly GCA_032468235.1). Lineage (NCBI taxonomy): Eukaryota > Metazoa > Chordata > Lepidosauria > Squamata > Pseudoxyrhopus > Pseudoxyrhopus heterurus. Next base: position 21,037 of record JANHJO010004628.1, on the reverse strand, counting down.
ATTAAATGTTTGCTGGGAATCTAAAATGCACTGCACCTCATTTCCCCCCTCTTCTCCTGATCTAGATAAGGTGGTAATGGTGCAAATATGTGGGTTGAATAAGGGGAATACTTAAGGAACTAGTGAATCAGTGGAAAACTGGATGCATTTTCAGTGTAGTTGAAAGATATAGGCAAAAGGCAGCATGATTAATTTGTGTAAATATGAGAAATAGATATTTTTAGGTAGTAGTATAATAGCGTTCCGTGTGCCTTCGGCATTTAGTCATGCTGGCCACATTACCACGGAATCGTCATCAGACAGCGCTGGCTCTTCGGCTTTGAAACGGAGATGAGCACCATCCCCTAGAGTCGGGAACAACTAGCACTTATGTGCAAGGGGAACCTTTACCTTTACCTTTATGAAAGGAAGAAACCTGGTAGAAAGCCAGCATATGGCAGTAATGAGAGGAATTTCTTGACAATGACAGAATAGCACTTATATGAGGCCTGATATGGTACAACTGATTCTTGAGGAGACATTTTATATGGGTCAGATCATGGGCTCTGTTGGAAGTATAACAGGAAAATCTTGCTCTCAAGCTTCAGATCAAGAATGGCTATATACTTATACTCTTCCAGAAACAAAGCTCTGCATATGGAGTGGAGTGCAGAGATGGCTTTGAAGAAAATATACAGCAACTATTAATAAAATATAGATTTAGCCCTGGAAAGCAGTAAAGTGTGAGAAAGAAATTTAAATTGCCCTGCCTTGATTTTCTTTGGTATAAGAGGGAGGGAAAGAAAACTCCGTTAAACTTTCAAAAGTCTGTTACTGTAGCATATATCAATACAGTAGAATTCTAGTATTTCTTATGGTGTCTATCTATCTAGATTTGGTCTATCTCAAAGGTCTATCTCATTTAAGAACCAGATAACAACGTCAAGGGTTCAGTACTCCTACATAAATTGTTTTATTGTAGGGGGAAAAAAAGAATTCTATATCTACAGAAGACAGAAATCAATGTCCCACCATATGGCATTTCTCCGACCCATGTTTAAAATCTTAAAACTTTTTTCCTTTTTCTTCCCCACCCCCTAAAACATTTTGACCCTCAATGGATTTTTTCCTATTCTTTTCCCAGGCTTACTGGATACTGGAATGTACCCAATCTACATTTATACTGATCTGATCAGTGCCTAACCAGTTTTAATCCTGAGCTTATGGTTTCTCCCTTACCACAGGAAATTAGTACATTTCCTTGTCTTTTTTCTAGTGTAAACACAATTTGATGCCATTTGGTCTCCTCGTGAGTACAAGCTTTAATTTTGAAATAGAACTGTATTCATTTCCATGACATAAGGACAGGAAAAATATAATGGGAGATAAGAATGATAAAGAATTATTTCAAACAAAAGTCTGATTATTTGGTGGGAAATTGGAAGCAATTTTGACAAATCATATCTCAGATCAAACCTGACTAAATGACAAAGCTCATGAACAAGACTTTCGAAATTCATTTTCTTTGTTGCTTTCCTTTATCTACATACTGATTTATGTGTATTTACCTCATTCCTCATAGTTGTGTGCTTGGAATGGCTCAATATTTCATTAAATCACTCTGCAAACTAGCAGTTCAATTCATTATTAAACTACTATCCTTTTCCATAGCTTTTTAAATTGCATCCATTATTTCTCCAAAGAAAATACAATGGATAAACAAATACATCATTTATACTGAAATCATTCTTGAATTTCTATGCCGTAATTTAGAGATACTTGGGTAAGCCAGCACAAGACAATTGCATGTAAGGTTGACTCTCATTTCACTGCATAAATTAGTTCATACATAGCAATTATTTTTGTGTTCCCATAAATATGAACACTGTAAGTGCCAGTTTATAACATGAAGACTTAAACACATGCAAATATTATGATAAAACATGCTATTAAATAATGAAATATGTTATAGTTAAAAATCTATAAACTATTTTTTCTCATTTAAGATTGATTGAAAAGTTGTACAAATTATTTTAATGTTCTTACAAGAATATTACTTACAATTTCTTACATAAAATTCAGATTTTCATAGATGTATGTACAGTACGTCTAATATCAAAGAACCAAAAATCATTTATTTATTTGTTCAATTTTTAGTTCTCTGTTCAACCAAATACACAGAATATTTTACAGTTGTAAAAAATACTCTGAAGCTTAAGATAGCATTTCTTCCTTTTTTTAAAAATTGCAACAACTATCTATTGAGATATTCTGAGAAAACGAAGCTTATATGTTCAGGGTAAACTTGAATCTGAGCTCTCTGGTCCTTTTCCACTTATCCACTATTTCATCATATCATATAAACAATCCTTGTGAATTTAAATCTCAAGGGAACATTTCCAAACAAAATCCTATCAATGTTTTGAAAAATTCCAAGATGCAGCTTTTTCTGTTTTGTGTTATCTTATTTATCAAAATGGTAATCACTTTTGTAAGCCTTGCCCACCTTGGTTTCTTTAAAACAAACTGAACTTCAGCAAGATAATTATTATTTCACATGGCAATGATTATGGAATTTGAAATCCAAACTATAAAAAGACACTACATTGGAGAAGGCTGCCTGATGTCATATGATCCAACAGCATTCCAGCAATACTGTAGTTGTTATGAACAAGATTAAAAATGTAGCAGGTGTACTATAAATGATTCCACATTTTTCAGTGACAAAAAAGTAGAGAACTTTCCATCCCATCCCCCACTTGGGTTCTCATTCTAAATAGGATTGGAATTACTGTGCAAATATTTTAATTAAAAATATTGAGTCTTATATTTAAGAGTATCTTTTAGTAATTATATTTTATCTAATTGTGCTAAATGGAAAAAATACAATACTTAACACACAGTACGTGGCAAAAGAATGTAGAGGGAAATGGATTTCATTGCAATGACATGTAAATGTTTTGTTTCAAGCAAAGTTGAAAAGTGTTTTGAGTTTCACAAAGAGAACGGGAATTATTATAATATACTATTCATGCACAGAAGGACAACATGGCAGAAAGCATGACTCTGATGATGCACAAGTAAGTTACTTACAGGTAATAAGTGTAGGAGTGATAGCTTCTTCTGCCATGATGGTGGAAGGATTTTAGGCAGTGTAGGAAAAGATGAAATGGAAGGAAAGAAAAGCCAAATATTAATGTATGAAAAAATCGAGATGAAGCTAGAACTGGAGAAACAAATGAAAAGATAGCAAGAATGCATCTCATACCATGCACCACATCTGGAAAAGACAGATGATATATTCACTCTTCACAACAGCTTTAGCAGTAAATTTATCACAGAGATTTTTTTAGTAGCCATCAATAACAATTATATGTCTTTCACATGCATATAAGACATAAATATAGAGACACACAGATAATTCATATTATAATATTTCCAGGAGAAATAACAGTTGACATTTCTAAAATATAATAATTAAGAAATTTGGAAAAAGAGAAAAGATGTTTTTATTTTGTTAGCTCTTTCTAAATCTGCATTTTTTTAAAAGATTATCTGTTTCTCGAATTTTAGGCTTAATAGTTTTTTAAATAAAGGTGATTATTAACATTTTAGCATGGCATCCATGTCTTATTCTGAAATTCAGTAAACTATATTTTCCTTTTAACTAAAGTCATTTCTTGTTTTGATATGCAACAACTAGTCTTTTCAGCAAGTAAAAATAGGGAGTAAATTTGGAAGTTTTTAAACTGAAAATTTTACAAAAGATAGAAACTGAGTTTGGAAAGGGACTGACATAATCCATAATTTTGCCATTTATGGAATGTTATCAAGGATCAATGTCTCTATCATTTAATTCTCAAGTCTAATTAATGTTTCTTGCTCTCTGATGCATCACATATACCAAATTTATGTATTATTTGTTTCTTTCTAAAAAAAGACTTGATCTTCCCCTCCTTAATAAATGCTTGTTGCTTTGTTTAAAATACTTGTCATTTCTGCAGGTTCCTTGCCAAAGTTGCAATAACAGATTTTTTTCAAGCATATGTTTTCTTAAGTGTGGCTATACGAGCAGTGATAACAGCTTTATCAACACTATGGTGAATGTGAATGGGTACAAACTGTCAGCCATTTTCATTACCCATAATTCCTTAGACATTAGAGAAAATATTAAATATTGAGTAGCTTGCAGGTATTGGCCAGTACTAAAAGGCAGAAAGATGTGATGGGGCAATCAAGGCCAATGGCAGGTGTCAGCCCTGGTAGATCTGATGGAGCTACAGCACTTATTCAACTTGTTTTTTTAAGGAGAACACAGCTCTATCTAGACCAAAACAGCTGATAAGTATAGAAACAAAAAGGAGGCAGTATTGATTCTTCAAAGAAAAGCAGAAATGTTTCTGATAGAAATATTTCTAAAAACTAAGTAAGGTACAATTAATCATTTTAACTTGCTGCAAGGACAGGTAACAGAAATATACAAGAGTCAGTAAAATAATATACTGTGCCTATAATAAATAAGCACAGTGTTTTACTGACTTGTAAAATAAAACAAAAAATCCACAGTTCACCATAAATAGGCCTGACAAAGGATTACAGATAATGTTTTAGGCATCCCATTGAAAATAAGGATTTTATGACTCTTCTTTGCGTATAGAAATATTTCCTGATTTTTACATTCTTATTTTTCAGTATTGTTTATGCCCAAGAAGTTACTTCCTTAACATTTAACCGTGTGTGTGGAGTAATTGTTAAATGCACAAATGTTAACATTCTATTTAAAGGGGAGGATATAATATGCTTTTCATAGCGAAAGTTATTATATATTTATTGTATTTTTCAGTTGCATACAAAACAACTCCTTTGTACATGCTGCTGTGCATGATAGAAATATTGAAAGCCTACATCTTGAAGATAATTACTTTTTTCTTTTCTTTTTTGACTTCCAAGATACAAAATTCTCAAACACTGATTATGGAGACAGGAATGTACAATTATTGGTGCTACCATACTATACAAATTATATCAGCAATAAATATAATTAATTAGTGAGAAATTGTTAAAGTGTTTGGATAAAGAACTCTTCCAAAATTATATTGAGATTTATTATTCTTCATTGAAATGATTGAGAAATCAGCTGCTTTAATTTCAGAAAATGTTTTACACTACCACTTGATATCAGAAAACTGAACGCTGACATAGCTCCTCTATCCTTATTTTAAGGAATGATGAATTTTTTATAGAAATGAATACTTCACAGATGTCAAACTACAGACTAAAACATATAGAAGAAAATACTGTTCCTCTTATTGTTACTTAACTACAGGTAGTCCTCAATTTACAACAGTTTGTTTAGTGACAATTCGAAGTTACGACACTGAAAAAAGTGACTTATGGTCATTTTTCACTTACGACTGTTGCAGCATCTCCATTGTCATATGATAAAAATTCATACAGTTGGCAACTAACTCATATTTATGACGGTTGCAGTCAAATGATCACCTTTTGCAACCTTCTGTCAAGCAAGGCAAATGGAGAAGTCAGATTCACTTAACAACCATGTTACTAACTGCAGTTATTCTCTTAACAACTGTGGCAAGAAAGGTCATGAAATGGGGAAAACTCACTTAACAACTGTCTCACTCAGCAACAGAAATTTTGGGCTCAATTGTGGTCGTAAATTGAGGACTACCTGTACTTAATTTTAGCAGGGCTTACATCATGCCGCAGGCAAGAGAATCCTATGCCTCTCTGAAACACTCCAACTTTGAAATGTTCCAGAAACTTGTAGGGAGAAAACGGTCCCATTGTTAAATTAAAAGGAATACCTGGCATGCTGATCAGCTGTGTGGTGGCTAAGAAGCAACAGAAGGGGGAGATTATAGTGATGGTGAAGCTTGCAAATGTTGAAAGTGCTGGGCAGTGGGCCTTTTTGAGAAAAGAGCAGCAAGTTTATCTACTTTTTGAAAAATGTTGGTGGGCAACACAAGTCTGCTTGGTGAGCCAAATGTTGTGCAGGCCTGCTCTATTGATTCCATAGTAGTAGAATAAAAACAATCTTTCCATCTTTCTCTATTTTTCCTACTTTGTTTTCTGTTACTGTTGTTTGAAAACGTTCTTTTATTGCTTTCTGATCTGAAAACAGAGACTTAAGTATCATTTGTATAAACCCTTTTCCTGCCCCTTTCTCATTTGCAATAATGATCCAATTTGGCGTTTAGATCGAGGCACTTGTGAAATGGCATTATGCCATATTTACAAGCTTTTGATACAAATTTGAATTGTTCTCCCTATCAAAAGATTGATGAAATACAGAGTTGGGTTGGCATAATCTATACAAATCTATTAAAGCTGAAATTTTCTGCAGTATTTGCTGATTTGAAATTTCAGTTTGGCTATGTCCTGGTATGTATTATGGGGATACTTTTCTTTAAAAAAAAGTCAAATTCCACTGTTCATGTCAGATGAACTGTTTAAAGCAGGTGGCATATAATCTAGTGGAACACAAACTTTTTCTAAAGAGGTTGGAGGTTTATAAGATGTTATAGGCTACATGGAAACAAATAATTTGTTTATGTACAGTGAAGAAAAACAGCATTTCAATGTTTTACAGTGCTAACTTAATATAACCTTACGTATCATCTCCAAATCGTTTCTCTTAGTTCTCCTTCAATGGTCCCCAACCTTTCTGGGTCAGTGGACCAGCCGTGGCACCAATGGCAATGGTGGTGGGGAGGGGATAGTTTCTCGTGTGCGCCTACTGCTTGCGGAAATGGAGCTTCATGCACTTGCCTACTGCTTGCATGGCCAGATTCCCAACTGGCCACGGACCGGTACCAGTCTGCAGACCGAGGGTTCTACTTAATGGCTCAGCTTATAAAAAGATAAGAGTTCATATTTACAGATTACGTGATTATATTCTTTACTTAAATAATGGTATGGCCTGATTCCAACAAAGTATGAATCACAAGTAGTGGAGACTCACCTATAGGAGTCTTTTGTTCTAACATTATCAGTCCCTCACACATGAAGAAAAAAAAAATAGACATCAAATTAACAACAATTAAACATAACCAAATGTGGATGTTATGGTGAATTGGCCAAACCTAACTATTCATAAAACATAAAACTTAATGGGATGAGAACTCACTGACTGATGAAGAAAAAGAGCTTGAAATGATCATAGACAGTTCAATGGAAGTTTCAACACAGTGTTCATCTGTTGTAAAAAAAGGCCAACATGATAATAAGGATAACAAGGAACAGTATTAAAAGTAGAGATGCTAATATTTATCAACCTATAAATCAATATTTATGAATATATAAATCAAAATACTGTATGATCAGGGGATTGGAACAGCTTCCTATGAGGAAAAGTTGTGACATTTGAGGTTTATGTCTAGAAAGGCGGCAAATAAGAGAGACTGTGCAAAATTATTCATGGTGGAATAAAGTCAACAAGCTGAAGATATTTTTCATTTCCCAAACTACTAGATCCAATGAAACTGAATCCTTGAAGAATCAGGACAGACTAAAAAAAAATTTAAACACAAAAAAGCTTGTTGTAGCTTCGACATAAATCAATGGGGAAAAAATAAAACATGACTTTACAATTAAGGGAACATGTGTTCACTTTTCTATTTTATCTCATACCAGCAAAGTTCATTCACTTATCTAGAAGAATAAATCGTCAGATGACATGAGAAAAGACTGTTCCTCAGGTTCTTATACTATGGTAGCTCTAGATAACTGGAAGAAAAAGTTCTACTGAAAGCACCTTTTATGTGGTACCTTTATGTGATATTACTATATTATACAGGACATCCATACATCCCAGTGGCTCTTACTATACCAAAATAATGTCATAAGAAGCTTTTACGACTATTAAAAGTAAACAATAGTTTCATGGCTGTTGACAAAGATAAGCTTTATAATAAACTAAAGCCAAGTGAGACTTGGCTGATTTTCTACTTAATATTGCTGTTTTTATGTAATTTATAAGCAGCTAAGAAACGTGAACGTCGGCAACAAAAGGAATTTAGTAAATAGATGCTAGCTTACTGTATACAGAGGTTGGTAAGATGATTTGTATTTATTTGTTAAATTCTGTGCCTCTATCTCACAAATACAGCAACTCTGGGTGGCTTCCAATATAATAAAAAGTTTAAAAGTGCTAAAAGAATTAAAATTAGAATAAAAAAATAACAACCAAGATGATGGGTAGCTTGGGGATGAAAATCTTCTCTACTCCATTGGCCATCCCCAATGTAGCAGGTCCCCTTCTTTGGCCAATGGGATACGAAATGAGTCCTTTCTGCTAGAATGAGTTGGGCAGGTTAGTCTCATCAGATTAAGGTGGATCCTCAGATACCCTGAACTCATGCCATAAAGGGCATATTGATGCTACCTCATCCCATGGTGCTGGAGATCTCACCCAGTGGTTTCATGTTAAATATACTTCAAAGTTCTAATTCTGTTATCAATTCTGTTGTTCAGTGTGAGTCAGCTCTGCTACTATCAACAATCTAGTAATAGAATCCTTTTATACTTTAAAGTTATGTCTTTTTATTGTTTTGATTAAGCGTCAGGTACTGATATCCCAAAGCTACTACGACAAATAAGCACGCTTTTATTTAACTAATGGTGACATTCATCTGTGATATGAAAAAGGAAGCTAAACAATCACAGAAATATTGCTTCACTACCCCTGTTATTTTATGTTATGGTTCCATCTTGTTTTAAACTATTAAGATAGATTGAATAGAGTTTGATGTTCCATAAACTTATTCATAATCCATCTGTCACCCAAATACTTGGTAGAATTATTATAGAATTATCATATATTTCTAAACAATATATGTAATTATGATACACCAGCCGGAAAACCTACAGAAATATAATAATAATAATAATAACAATAACATTAACAACAACAACCCTAACAACCCATCTATCAATACTACTCACATGATACTTCCAATACATAAAGGTAAAAATGACATAAAAAAGAATAGGATCAGAAATGAAAAATAAAAAATATGTAAGTCAAAAAACTACCTGCATATTATTTGTATTATATAAAGGAATGAAAAGGCAGGGGGATACCTAGTATTTGCTAAGAACCAGGTCTGAATGAGAACCAATGATATATCCAATAGATTTTCAGCTTCCTTTCCTATGTGAACCATATTTGCACACTTCAGTTTTGTAATCCTTCAGAAATATTTCCTGTGCAATTCTGGCTTGTATTTCATAAAAGTATGTATGTGCTGCCATTTGGGAGAAGAACCTTAAATCAACTTCATTATTTGTTTAGGTTGATCAATTAGTTCAACATACTTTCTGAAAATGGATTATTATTTCTCTGGAGAAGCTCTGTTATATCAAAATAAACACAATCAAAAAATATTGGTCTAAATATGTAATTTAGATTTTTCCTTCTTAGAGCATAGTCTAAATTGCCATTTCATAATGGTTATGTTTATTTCTTCAAAGGAATCAAACTATGTCAAAAGCATTTCTATTTATTTTTATGAATGAAGATGCAAAACTCATCCAAGATCCAAGCATAATACCTGAGTCTTCTCACAGATATTCATCTACTTCTGTCATTAATTCCCCCCCCCCAATTTCTTTATAAATCCCCTCTGTTACCTGAATGGAGTGATCTAATATACATCTACGTGAAAGATCATGGCTTGAACTATCCAAAATCTATACTGTTTAAATAATATGTATTTAGGAACATTCTAAAGAAAACCACTGAAATCTTTTTCAATGTACAAATCCCATCCATCAAGTTTTTCACTAATTGATACCTAAATATAATCACCTATAAAAATAATACAACGTATTTCACAAATTTCATGATATTTGACAATAATCTTTTTCTAATTTGAGATGGTTCTATATTCTTTAATACTTCATACATAGATGACAAGTTTAGATTTTTCATATTTTTCCCTTTTTTCTATCTTGTTTCTTTTTATAATTATGTTCCTATACTTTTTTTGCATAATTGTTTTGGTATTTTTAGTAAGTTTTTTTTGTATCTTTGTGTTTTTTAAAAAACTTGTAATCCTAAAATAAAAAACCCTAAGTATACTCTAAATTACTATAAAGATACTGCTTTCAAAGTTTACCTAATAAAGTATATAACATTCATTTTTTACATTGCCTTAAATAATGTCTTTTAAAATAGTACCTTTAAACTATATCTTTATATTAACTCTTGATGTTATTCAGAAGTACCAAAGCCTGATATTTTCAAAATGCTAGTCATATTAATTAGTAATTAAGAGTACAGGGTTTTTTTTGTCCTTACAATAGTTGCTAAATTTACCTCAAGTTATCTGTGAAGTTAATATTGTACAATCTTATTTTTTTCCCCTGTGGATAGAAAAATATGAATTTTGAAGGAAAATCAAATAGCAAATTCACACCTGTCCTTTAATTGGATTGAATTTAAAGATTTTTTTTTTGTATGTTGAAGGAATTGTCCATCTGGGAAGAACTATTTTATGTCTTCCATTGGATTTCTCTGCAAGTAGTAAAATTAAACCAAATATTTTGCTTACTTTCTATAATTCCTTGTGAAACCTATTGCCCATTTTAGCAAGCAATTTTGCAAGATTACTATATGAATATTTGCCTTACCTTCAGGTTACAGCAGAGATACTGATAAACATTATAGTGTCATTAGGGCTGACTATACAGTATATTCTGATATACTTATTAAAGTTGGGTTATTTTAACACAAGCATTCTAACATTAATTTGCTTACAATACTATCAAAGAAAAATGTCAGTTATCAGAATTTCATTCAACACTTTCAAACTTTAGGTGTAAAAAAATAGCATTCTTTAAAAACATCCATAAAAGAGGTTGGCCAAAAAGTTTGGATACGTTTTATTTAATAATATACAGGAGATTTATATTTGCATGCTCACACACACAGACCCCAGACATATTATAGGCCAAGTATGTTTACTGGGCAAAATAAAAAACAATAATTAAGCAAGAGAGGCTGCATTAACTACTCACCTTTTCTTCATAACTAATACAACGCCAAGAAATATAATGACAAACAGCAAGATTCCTGCAATGATGCCAGCAATTTTAACAGTATGATCTGTTTGCTTCTCTTGTTCAGGATCTGGTTTCCTAGTGGCAGCACCTAAAATCAATATTTGAAAAGAGAAAAGAAAATAAGACATTGAATGCTTTGCTTATTAGTTTGTTATCAGAAGAAGAAAAGTTATCATGGCTGGCAGACATAAAAACTTTTATTTCTAGGACCTGCTTTGTGTATAGAAAATGTAATTACTCCTAATGCCAAAATAAATTTTAGTGCCAACAGCTTACTGCCCTGTTTTCACAAAGCAATTTGTTATATTTCATATTAGAGGTGTTGCCTTCCCAGTTTGTTTTGCTACTTTATTGTAGTTATTAAAAGAATAACTACTGTAAGCTTTTATCCAAATTTAATTTGCTGAAATGTATTTTGCTATTTTTTTAAACAAATGAAGCACTAATTCCTTAACATATTAGCTTAAACACCTGAAAATGTGAGATAAGCTAATTTAGCATGCATTTTACCAGCAATTGTTTTGTTTTTACACAATAGACTTTTTGCCTTTGGAAATCTAAATCTAGGTCACATCTGGTGGGCAAATGACTCCTTCTAAGCGATTTATTCATAAAATAGAAAACAGCTGATGATCATACCACTGGTACCTACATTTCATATCTGTTTAAATGAGATAACCAGTGCCTTACAGCAGCCACTGTCTTAAGCTTTTGTAACCTCATTACAAAAACAAAACAAAACTGTTCTGTTTATTGCATAATGCATAATATTAGAAACTATGCCTCATGAACATTCATTTTCCTGAAAAATAACTTTAGCATTAATACTGTTAAGGATGCATTATTCAGTTCACCATGTTGACCTCCTTACAGGACTTCTGACATTTTAATCAAAATCTGGCAGTATCCATCATTTGAGGCTCCATGTCACCTTTACAAGGTAGACAAATCATCCTGGAAACAAGTCTGATTTATAAGCTTTCTCATTAAATTTCCTGGGAACTGACATGGATGTGAATGAGAAAAGAGTAAAATGTAATTATATTTTAAATCTGGGGAACAACACACAACAGAATCAAGGTCTTTCACTATTAGGATTAAGAGGGGTGGTGGCGACCATCATTTGCTTAGACAATATGTTAATGTGTATGTCTGAGATAGATTTTTTAAAATTACTCAATATCTAATGATGTCAGATTTTCAATGCCATTCGAAACTTTGAAAATAGAGCAAGATATAAGCATAAATAAGTAACCAATAAATGAATAAATAATAAATAAATTCACACTAAAGCAAGCAAGAGTCAGGCTTATAAAATTATTCTTACTAGCTTATAGGAATGATTTCACAAATTAATTGAAACATTAGTTGAACAACTACTATCCATTTTGCGCCTAATAAAGGATTGAGCTCATTTTCAATCTGCAGATACAATAAATAAAGTCTTTCTTCACTGGAAAATTCCCGGAACCAATTATATATCAACTTGACAAATGAAGACAATATTGAGGTTGCTAACCAGAAGAACTACTTTTACTTTGATTGTCCCAGTACTTAGTAGTTTCTTACATGGCACATCTCACAATTTTTATCAAGCTTTTTGTCATTTCCATGATGAAGAAGAAGGAAGCCAGGAAAGTACTGAAAAAGCCAGACGTTTTATATGTGCCAAGTATGAGGAAATAATGATCTCCAGATGGTAATATTTTACTACTGGGCCACACAAATTTACATTGTCAATGTTTTTACAATGTCAGCAAGCTATAGTTATTTTTACTACAGTCTTTCTGTTTTTTATTACAACACCCAACTGTGTTCATACTATGCCCTTTGCTGTAACCTTTCACAAAGATCAGCAATGGAGGAGTGTGGTCCTATCCTACAAGAGTACAACAGGAAAACAAGCACAACCACAAGTCAAACTATTTTAAATGAATTTAAGTTTGTCTTTACAGCCTTAGTAGAAACAGAAAGGTTCAACAGTGCGTAAGGCCAAAAAGACAAGTATTTGCCACAGTCTTCTCCCATGGTCTCTAGATGCGATAAACTGTCAATACCAGTAGCATGTTGGTTGGAGATGCCGAGAGCTTAAGGCAATACATATCAAAGGCACCACGTGGAGGAACTATTGTCTGCAATTGTTACCAATAAAGCTAATTCTGATGTCTTAGGAAGCAATTGCAGTCTCATGCTGCTAAGCCATATGAACTCTTACAAAATATGGGCATTAGTACTATGAAACTATAGCTTCATTACATGTAACCAGCAGTTGGAATGTTCAGTTAAAGCCAGAGATATGAAAATGATTTAATATAAATATATTCGAGTATAAAACACTAATTCACCTTACTGAACTTGTTACTATCCCTGTTAAATGTTATATTACATTACACATGTGTATATAATGGCATCTATTTTTTCTGATATGTTATTTTTTTCACATCCCATTCTTTCAGAGCACATTGGTTTCACTTTAATTTTTCCTTTAATCCCAACCTGAAGTGGGTCAATTTCTTTTCATTAATGTTAAATGCACTTGTTTATCTGCCCTTTTAGTGATGTCTTACTATCAGTATCACAATGCCAGCACATTAAAGTATTTTAAAAATGAATATCACTGACTGAACAATAATCAGTTACAAAGGCTGGCAGGTCCTGGTATTAACTGGCCCAAGGTAGTTTTATATTTATTCTATTTTTCTTTTTCTTGCTACAACTTTTCACCTGCGTATTATGGAAACTGATAAATATCCATTTGTTCTTTCATACCCTTCAAACTGTATATCTTTAAGAAACATGCAATGAAATTATCATTCAGAGGGCAAGATCCAAGTAATACCACTTTTCAGTGTCTATCCTTAACTCATACTTCTAATCAGGTTAGAAAAATGAATGTTATTGTGATTAGGTACATGGATTCATGTAAAATAGTACTGGATTAAATTGTCAAATAGTGGTGTGCGGTTTTTTAAAAATTACCTAATTCAAGGGGTTTATCAGAATGAAACAGTGTCTTTAAAATCAAGAATTTCCTTTTTGTAGCAATAAATGATCCTGTGCACTTGCAGCTCTGGTGTTGTTGATTCAGAAACTAGGTCAAATGCTAAAGAGTTCAATAATCAAGACATCAGCTAAATAAACTCATTTGTATTTTCAGCTGGGAATAAACAGGAGCCCTAATTCCTAAAAGGCGGTGTTCAGGACTGATGACTGATAGGGAGTTTGGGATATGAAGATGGAAAAAAATTAAAGTGTAGAAGAGAATAAAAGGAAGATAAAAGCCATATAAATTATAGTTCTCCCCCAACTCTCTGTGCATTCATTCCTATCCCACTGATATTATTCTGCATACAGTATTCAGGACTTCTGAAAACAGGGAAGGGGGAAAGGACTTATCTGTATCAGCACACTAATTTAATGAAATATGTAATGTATGTCATGACACATTTGATGCAAGTTGAATTATCTGTGTCATTCTTATGGTGATACATATGATGGCACTGTGGCTTTTATTGGCACGTAACCAGTGGTGGGATTCAATTTTTTTTACTACCGGTCCTGTGGGCGTGGCTTGGTGGTCACATGGCTTGGTGGGCGTGGCCAGGGATGGGTTTCAACCTGTGTAAGTTCGGTTGGTTTTTGTAAAAAAAAATTACTCCCACCCAGTCACATGACCCCCTTGGCCACGCCTGAGTGCGTGCGGAGGAGAGGCGGGCAGCTCTTCCTTAGCCGCTCTCCCTCACTTTCTGGATAGAATTCAATCAAAACTTGTGCTGTTTAAAAGTAAAAATCAAAGTTTCCAATTTGTCCCAACGAAACGGAATCCTTTTCTGTTTTAATTGCTTAGTCAAAAAAGAATACTTTTCTCTTATGCAAGATTCTATCTAATAAGACTTCCTTTAAGAACAATTACATCTGTATCTCTGGTCTTGTATTAAAATGCTGTTGTAAAACCTCATGTGTCTTCCTGACAAAATGCACAAAACCTCTTTGAACATTTCTTATTCTCACAAATCTTGTATATATTCTATATACTTTATCAATTTTTACCTCTGTATCTTCCTTATCTATTAAAAAAATGCTAAGATTTTAATAAACCTTTATCTAATATCTTCATCAGAATCCTTTGGGATTACTCTAAATCTCAAATAAAATTACTTCTTTTCCACTTCCAATAGAGCCATATTATCTAGCTCTCTTTCCAACCTTCTGTCTGTAACTTCTATCTTATCCTCCAGAATTTCCAGGTAATGAATTATGTCTGCTTTGCTATCATGGCAGGAAATCCACTGATCTTGCCAGAAATGGATAAAAGAGAAAAAAATGTGCAGAAAAAAGAATGGAAGAGATGAAAATCTGTAAATATTGAGGGAGAACTTAACATAGCTAATGAGTACATGTTCTCCAGGGCTAGTCACACCACGTTTTCTGTTACTAGCAGCAACAAAATATTTTCTAATTCAACCTCTAGCAAAATTGGAGATACCAGTATAGCATGCTTCAACAACATTATAGGATCCTCTTAAACCTCTGAAGCAATATTTTAGTGAAAATTTAGAAAATACAGACAATTAAGAAAATGTGCAAAGCCACATAAATGAATACATTTTTTGGCTAATGCATTCAGAAGTTTGGCAAAAAGCTGGTGGTATGATATACCTTTTATTCCATAAGTATAAGATAAATATTCTGACATGCTATTGAAAATTGTGTATAACCTAATAAGCTTTGTATTGTAAATTCTTCCACATGCACAGATTCCTTAATTGTGTTGTACTCTTACCTTTGAACTTTTTATCTATATTGTTACTTGTAACAACTGATAAAGAAGACAACATGAGTTCTCTAACCTGATATTTAAGAAGCAGGGAAAATAGTGGTATATTAGAAATAATCTCATGCACACTTATCTTTGTCAGAAGAACAATTATTTCAGTTCCCAAGATATTAACAAGGTATGTCATCAGGTCTTCATCAGATGTTGTCTGCTAGGATCTCCATTTTATTAAAAAATATCCCTGGACGTTGGTCAACTATCTAAATTACAAAGAAGTCACCAAGCCATCTCCAGATGTGATTATTTATGTTCCCTATCTATTAAGAGTAAGTAAAATGTTTTACTGAGTAAGTCTCCAGACCATTTCAACTTTCTGTTAAGAAAAGTATAAAAGGATAACAAAAGTCCCTTATATTTTGAACCCCAGCATAGATCTAAATACTGCCCTAAAGGGAGTTGTCTGCTGCCATTTCATTATGGTACCTTGCAAGCTGAAGGAATATATATTGGTATATCGTTTTCCCTATAACTATCTTAATATTTATTCAGTAAAATCATTTTGGACATTTCATTCTGACTTGGGCCTACTGTCTCTGAACTCTAAAGAACTTATCAGCTATCAGCTGGCTACCAGAGTTCAGTAGGGTATGAAAATCTTTCAGCACATTTTTTTTGATGATCACAAACATGTCATCCATGTAACAGCGCCAACATTTAGGTTTTAAAATGCACTGTGTTCTAGTTTGCGCAGGGCTGTTTCTGCAATGATTCCTGCAACGTCCCTTTTATTTGCTCAGATATTTCTCTTTTGAACGTGAAGAAAGTATATTGACAATACTGGAGTAGTTCCATAATTTGTCTCCTGGTTAGGTTGTTCTGATCTGCTAGGTAGGTAGGGTTGGATGTAAATAGGGACACTATGTCAAAAGAGACCATGATCTTGTTAAGAGCTACATTTAAACCTTTAGTTGTGTCAAAAATTGTATGGATGATGTGACCATGTCATTCAAGGGTGGAGTCAAGAAGCTTAAGCATTGTGCCAGCCATTTAGTCAGGTTGTAGATAGGAGAATCCCGTAGTGCAATAGATCTGAGGGGAACTCCTATTTTGTGTATCTTGGAGAGTCCATAAAATCTCTCTGGGGTGGCATCTGTTCCTTTCATTTCCCACCATTCCTTTTCCATTGTATAGTTGTTTTGTTTAAATTTAAATTGGCTAAGCATTCAATTGTGTGACCATTGTTCTCATCTCTGATGTCTTTGCTGGTGTACATGCTAAGGAACACTGAGCATGGTAAATGCTTTCCTTTAATAATCTTTGCGGTTCATCACCATTATTGAGTGCCCTTTATCTGCTGGTAAAATAATAATGCCCTGATCTTGTTTCAGGGCTTTTCTGGTGCGTCTCTCCATTGGCCTGAGTGTATTGTTTGATTTATGTGTGACCAGTGTTGTCGATACTTTTTGTTTGATAGCATGTTTTTCTGGCTCTTCTATCTCTACTATGTTGAATATAGATTCTAACTCTGCTATGAATTCTCTTGATTGGCATCCAAGTCTCGCATGTTCAAGTATTATAATTTGTATTTTCTTTTGTATAATGATGTGCTGCATTTCATTACATTTTTTCCTCATGTTTGCATGTATGAGTGCACAGAAACCGTGAGATAGTTTCCATATGCTCTGCTCTAGTTCGCGTGACCAGGAAGGAGGTGACTTCACCATTATTCTGATCAGTCATCATTATTTTGAGCCCAATGACTTTTTCCTCAATGTTGCAGAGAAATTTTTCTGGATTCTTTTCTTGCCACCTTTAGATGGATCCAACGAATTTTTTAAACACATTTTTCAATGAGTTCTCTGGCCAAACCAATTTTTGCCACATTATGACCAGTTTTCAGAATTATCCCGATAATGTCTCAATCCTTTTTTACATGAATTATTTCTAAAATTCTACTGGATCGGAAATTATAAACAAAGTGCTTTTCTATTTCCCTTTTACAAAATGTCTATTGCTAAAAATATATGGTTATAATAAAGATCTCTCTTTAATGAAAGACAGCTTTGGAACTGTTGACATTCAGGCTAACTGTAATTAGGATGAATAAAAACACCATATCCTCTTATTGCCTTTTTCACAATAAAATAGTGATAAAATAATCCCGTAATTGTCAACAATTATCACACTGACTTATCAGTTCTTCATTTTATTTTGCAAACAACTGAGAAAAGGTTATTTCACTATTTATGGGGTTGTTGCCAGCAGAAGATATGCTATTCCTAATATCCTTCTGAATTATTCACTAATTGCAGCTATTTAGTTTATATTTATTTGTGCTCTATATGAATAAATATATTTATTTTGGGAAATAATTTGACCCAGTGGTTCTTTTTTTTTGTTCCTGTTGGGTAGGATAAAGAGCAATTCTTGGACAAGGGGGAAAGGAAATAACTAAACCTATAACAACTCTATATCCTCTTAGCATTTTCTTGTAACTATAATGTTTTACAGATGAAATAGCCACCACAGAAATGACAGATACAACACATAAAAGAACAAAAAAGGGCAATAAATCACTAGTGACACTATGGCCTATTAAAATGCATTCAGCTGGTGTTGCAGAAAGAAACACATTTTCTATTCACTTTACATTCTGATCTACAGAATGCAGAGACTCAGAATCTTGGGGAAAAAAACCAATGCTGGAGTTCTAATGTAGCAGATATACAGGTAATAAAGTTGGTGATAGAGCCAGGTTTGACAATTGATGGGGCCCGTCAGTGGAAGACTTTATTTAAACTTAGATACTATAGATGACGGCTGCTCCATAATTTTCCATGGATGTCTATTTATTTGCTATGAATACCTGTAGTAAATGCATACAATAAGCCATGGATGTCAAACTCGCCACGTCACATTGCCATCATGTGACGCATCGCAATGTTTTTTCTCTTCGCGCAGCTGGGGTGGCCGTGGCCTGCACATGATGCATCTGGCCCATGGGCTGCCAGTATGACACCCCTGGTATAGGCAATTCCTGGATTAAGAAGGTCCAACTTAAGTACAACCCCTAGATACGAACAGGCTCCCTATTATTAAAAGTAGCAGCTGGTATTCTCCTTCCTTGAGCTGATAAATTGCTGAATGCGATGTTTTCAGGAACTGCTGAAGTTTTTAATATACAGCCTGTTTCCAACAGTTCATGAAAAGCACTGCATTCACGTTCAATAGTTTTATCAGTTCAAGAAAGGACAACACCATCTACTATTTTTAGTAAATCCATTTGTAAGTACAAGTTCCAACTTACATACAAATTCAGCTTAATGACAGTGTTAGGAACAGAACTCATTCTTAATCCAGGACTGTGTCACAGAATCCTTCTGTATATATCCAATTCAATGGGCTCCAATACCCAGAGAGGCCCCACTCCAGCCTCCTTGGCCTTTAGGCAACTCACACACCAGCAAACCTAGATAGTAGTCCCAGTTTGCTTTCACACCCTCCCCATGTCCACTGCTGTTCATACTATCAGTAGTAAACTATAATTTTTCTTAACTACAGGTTGCTTACAGTTTCCTATCGAGAATAGCAAAACCCACAACCCTTCTCACTCCCAGAACTCTTCACTGCCAACTGCTCCACAACCAACAACAGACCACATCCAGCTGCTTCACTATAGGGCTGTTATAGCTGCAGGGCACCATCAGCCCAGGTGCTAACTAATCTCAGGCAGCTTGCCCTCTCACAGACTGCCTCGATCAGCACCAGCCATGGCTCATTTAACACCCTTTCTTAGGATGTTTTATTGGGCTCCAAGTACCTAACATATGTCTCTAAAGGAAACTAGATTTTTACCATCAGGAACATGAAACCTATGATTTAGTTTCAGGTATAATAACCTAACATATTTAAATCTTTGGTTCCATATAAACAAACAATTATTATTGTACATAGGTAAATGGCAAAAAAGAAAAGATATACCTGATAAACAGAGGCAGACAATTATACATTAAACTATCACAATAAAGGCAGAGGGGAAGATCAACCTTTATCAATATGTACAGCAATTATTTTTGATTGTTTTAAAGCAACAGGTAATTGTTTTTGTTTTTCTGAGAAATTTTATAAATATTACATAGTTTTATTCTTCAATTGGTTTGTTCAGGCAATTGATAAGATTAGATAGCCAATATAATTATGTCACCTTGTGAATGAGTGATTTCAGATCTTGTAAGAAAACTGAAAAATTGTTGCAGCATTAGTTTATTATGTTAGTTCTTCCAATTTCAGCTAACAGCCTGCTATTTAAATGACAAAACTGGAAAGATGCCCCAGGAGCAAACCATGTTGCATAAAAATTAGATTGAGCATGAATCAGAACATATTTTTTTCCTACAACCCAGAACAAATCCATTGTATTCTGGATGGGCAGAAAGAAAAAAAATATTGTTCCAAGTTTCAAACAAAACAAAGCCCTAGAACAAGCCTGCTGTACTACATTTTGATCACATCCTCCTTCCCCACAGCAATACCACTACTCATGTCCAACTACAGCAACCTGCCCAACCCTGATATTTCTATCCCTTTCCTTTCCTACTATGTACCTTCGTCTACCATACTTGGATTTTATTCCCCAAAAGAATTGTCTCTGGAACATTTTGATCTACATCTGGATCAAAATAGCCCCATTTCACTCTGTATCTGGCCCAACATCCATGTTTCACTTTAAATGAAACTGCTGAAAACAGTTGTTCCATGGAAAGAATGATTCATGCATGACCTGTTTTACACATCCCAAATTTGTACCGTGTTTTACTGCACGTGGTTAATTGATGCTATCTGCCATCCCTTCAAGCAGAAAATTCACTCTAATATACAAGAGAATAAGACTGTTGGAGCAAGAAAATAGCTGTACAGATGCACATATATTTTGAAAAATCTGTTTCAGTGGAGTAAAGTGATTTTCTACTTGGCATCAGATATCCTACTCATGAAAGGTGGAAATTTGTTTTAAATTAGCCAAAATATTTGAGGATGTAAGTAAATATTCCAACTTGAACACTTAACCTAAATGGAAACAGTGCAATAAAATACATTATTCACTTGCTGCAAATCTAGGATATGTGAATATAGGACTGATTTTTTCTTTCTATTTGGGAATATGTGATAGGTGGTACTGAAAACAAGAGTGGT
>JANHJO010004626.1:283554-297689 GCA_032468235.1 Pseudoxyrhopus heterurus | reverse complement strand
CAAGCCCTGATAGGCGGTCTATAAATACAGTGCTATTGCTGTATTGCTATTGCTATTAATGGTCTGGGGGTTGGACTAGGTGATCTACAAGGTCCCTTCTAACTCTGTGAATCTAATCTAATCTAATAATCATGCTGCTAATTTAACAATTGCAATAATTCATTGAACAAGTCGTAGAATAAGAGAGTTGGAAGAGACCTTGGAGGTCTTCTAGTCCAACCCCCTGCTCAGGCAGCAAACCCTACACTATTTCAGACAAACAGTTGTCCAATCTCTTCTTAAAAACCTCCAGCAATGGAGCACCCACAACTTCTGGAAGCAAGTTGTTCCACTAATAAATTGTTCTAACTGTCAGGAAATGTCTTCTTAGTTGTAGGTTGCTTCTCTCCTTGATTAGCTTCCATCCATTGCTTCTTGTCCTGGCCTATGTGGATAGAAAGGTCATAAAACGGGGCAAAGCTCACTTAACAAATGTGTCACTTATCAAGAGAAATTGTGGCCTCCCTGGGAATCCATCCACATCATTTATAAAATGCTCCAATCCAGTGACTTTCAAACAGGTTGCCTCTCCTCAAACACCTAATTTAGGATTTTTCATGGAGATTCTCAATCATCCAAGTGATTTACAGAAAAGTAAGATTAAGAAAATGAATTAAGATTAAGTAAATTAAGAAAAAAAAATAAGATTTAAAGTTTACAAAAAAACTAAAAAGCAACTTGTCCCAAAGATGCTTTTTCCAAACGACAACTGGACTTTCCTGGTAATTTTTTTTTCTTTGAAAACGTTTCACTTCTCATCCAAGAAACTTCTTCAGTTCTTTTTTTTTTATTACATTTTTATTATTTTTATATATAAACAATCCATCTTTCATTTTACAGTGTGTCATCTGGGTACAAAGTTGTGCATAATAAAACTTTACATTTTCATAATATTCTTTTTATTTTTTGCATATCAATTTGTCAGTCTTATCTTAATAATAATCAAACAATCAAATATATAACATTTGGTTAATAGTCATATATATAACATTTCTAGTATTCTCTCTCATATCTACTCTCTAACCACTGATAAAACATTTCCCATACCTGTAATATTCCGTTTGTTCTTTTTCTTTAATTATCAATGTCAACCTATTCATTTCTCCACATTCTAATATTTTCCTTATCACATTCTCTTCTGTTGGTACCTGTTCACTTTTCCAATTCTGTGCAAATACAATCCTGGCTGCAGTTAATACTTGAATAATCAAATATGTATTTTCCTTGTTATAAGTTTCTGGTAAAATCCCCAATAAAAATATTTCAGGTTTCAAATCAATATGCTGTTGTGTCATCTTTTCTAACTTTTTTTTTCTAAAAAAAAGCTTCTTCTGATTACTGAATGAGAAGTAAACTTTTTCAAAGCAAGAAAAAAAAAGTCCAATTGCTTTTTGGAAAAATCACCTTTGGGACAAGTTTAGGATTGAAAAAATGAAATGCATGCATCAGTAACCCCTATCATTTAATTTCTTTATCCAAACACCTTTATTTAACCCCTGCATTGAATCTCTATTTCTTTATTTGCAGACTTCATCCAGCCGCCTTTCTTTCACTAATGAGTTGCATTCATTCCTTTCTCTACAGGTGGTCCTCGACTTACAACCACAACTGAGCCCCACATTTATGTTGCTAAGCGAGACATGGGTTTAATAAGAGTTTGGCCCCATTTTAAAACCGTTCTTGCCACAGTTGTTAAGGGAAATCGGGCTTCCCCATTGACTTTGCTGGTCAGATGGTTGCAAAAGGGAATCACATGACCCCGGACCGAGACACTGAGACCGTCATAAGTACGAGTCAGTTGCCAAGCGTCACAATTTTGATCACGGGACCAAGGGGAAATGCTGCAATGCTTGTAAGTGTAAAAAAATGAGCATAAGTCATTTTTTTCAGGGCAATTCCAACCTTGAATGGTCACTAAATGAAGTGTTCTAAATCGAGGACTACCTGTATTTGCAAA
Organism: Pseudoxyrhopus heterurus; assembly: GCA_032468235.1. NCBI lineage: Eukaryota > Metazoa > Chordata > Lepidosauria > Squamata > Pseudoxyrhopus > Pseudoxyrhopus heterurus. Next base: position 295,693 of record JANHJO010004626.1, on the reverse strand, counting down.
TAATTTGCACCTTGGCAAAAAGGAGCTTCCCAAAGTGGCCCACAGCCCCGCCTCCCAACCAATCAGAGCCTGGCCTCCCAACCAATCAAAGCCCCGCTTCCCAACCAATCAGAGCCTCGCCTGCTAGCCAATCAGAGCGTGGTCTGCCGGCCAGTCCGAGCTCCCTCCCCCGAGGGAAGGAGGGGCGGCGGAACCTTCCTCTTCGGGCGTGGCGGGCGCGGGGAAGGCGTTGCGGGCAGGACCGTCCCCCGCTGCGACCGGCCGCCATGCAGCTCCGCTTAGGCATCCCCAAAGAGGCGCGCCCGCTGCCGCCGCCGCCGCTGGTCACCTTCCCGTCGGTCTGGATGGCGGGCGTCTTCTGGCTCAGCGCCCTGCTGGACAACGGCCTCAACCGCAGGCCCATCCTGCGAGCCGGTCAGTCGCCAGGCCTTTCCCCGCCTCTCTCTCGCCCTTGGACGGGCTGCGAGCGGTGCCCGGTGCACAGCCCCATGCCCATAATCCACAGCCGAGGGGGAGCCAAAAGAAGCCACATCCCAGCTCTGGCTCAGGAGGATCCCGGTCTGACCTCCGGGGGTCGATGCTCCCAAGGGGGCCCTTCCTGATGGACCCAAATGGAGGATTATTTGGTTCTTTCTTGGATTGTCCTCTTGGGTCCCTATTTGGGGTCAAGGCAGAATTAACGCTCCCCCCCATCCTTCCCCCCACAACAACCCTGCGAGGTGGGTCGGGCTGAGAGAGGGGGACTGGCCAAGGTCACACCAAACGACCTCTATCAGTCTCTTAGACCAAGCCCAATCCGTTAATCATAATTTGGATTCAAATGCTAGGAAATCCTGAAAGTCTTGAGTTTCAGACAAACCAGCCACCGACAGACAGGTAGAGACAAATCATATTTATGCACCGTTCAAAAGAGACAATAAAATAATTGGAAGGAAAAGACCTAGGACGCATCCTCTCCTGCAGCCCAAGGTAGATAAACGGGAATTAGTCCCAGACAAAAAAAATCAGGGAGAAAAAATAATTCTTTATGCAATCAAGGAATCACAAAGGAGTAAACTGCACCCCCCCCTCAACACTGGCAGGAGGATTTAATTATTTATTGCATTGTTATGTCGCCTCCAAATGTTGGGTCAAGACACCACTAATGCTCTCCCAATCTTCTCCCCACAACAACCCTGCGAGGTGGGTCAGGCTGGGAGAGAGGAACTGGCCAGGTGACACCAAATAGACTCTTATTAGTCTCTTAGAGCAAGCCCAACCCAAGAATAATGTGTTATTAAAGTGATGGGGAATTTGTGAAGGTTTGGCCTTCAGACAAATCAGCCATCAATAGACACGTAAAGACAAACCATATTTATACACCATTCAAAAGAGACAGTAAAAAAAATACAAATAAAAAAACCAGGATACATTCTTCTCCTGCAACCCACAGTCAAATAAACTGGGATTAACACCAGACAAAAATCAGAGAGAGAAAAAAATACTGTCTGCAATCAAGGAAAAACAAAGAGAATAAACCCCAAACACTAGCAGGGCAAAATAAACCACCAACCCCACACTCACTGGCACTAATAATAGGATCAGTGGGTAATGAATCTCTGCAAGCAAACAGCCAAGCTCAGAGACAACCAAGGAATTCGCTTTTGTTCCTTTTTTAAAAATGGTGACTGCTTGTTAACGACACAGTAACTGAATACCAGGCAAGCCCTAGCAGCCTTAACGTGGGAAGAAGTGCTTGGGGTGGGAAGTGATGGTCAGTCGGTATCCAGGGATGGCCTGTCAGGACAGAGCTGAGGAAGGGACATTTCTGCTTTGGGATCAGGAGAAGAAGAAGGGAAGGAAGGAGAAAAATGACTGGGGGAATAAACATGGCAGATTTAGTAGCTTCAATCCAGACCGTGTTCAGCCCGTCTACACAACTTTAGGCACCATCCTTGTGACAGCTACCTGCTTGTACACTCTTTGAAGTGTCACTTGCTGATTTTGGGGCCAGGGTGTTCCACTTGTGCTCTCTTGATCTTTTCCAGGCATCCATCGTCAAATCCTGATGACCACGCTGGGCTTTTGTTTGGGCTACTACATCAAGAGATACTCCAATTACTACTACGCTGAGCGGGACAGGGAGCTTTTCAGTTACATAAAGAGCCATCCTGAGGACTTTGTGAAAAAAGGTACTTTGGCATGAAAAGCTTTCTAGGAGAGATGCTCAAAGGTGGTGCCGCCTCAGGTTAGGGAAAGGAAGGCAGCAGCTTCCAGGGGCAGAGGGTGGGGCCCCAGGTGTTCCTCCCGAGTTCCCCCACAGCATGGATGAGATAAAGGCCCCCAAATTATTCATCGAGAGTTTTCACAAGTCCATACAAATGACCTGGATGGCAGGCGCAGCCAGGTAGTCAGTGTTGAGGAGGCTAGAAATTATAGTTCAGCAACAGCTGGATTGCTGTGAGTTGTCAAATGTCAGAAGTGGATGGAGTTGTGGAGGTAATTGTATCTCAGGTATGAAAATATAGGGACTTGGGGAGGAAGTTTACGTTGTTGATCCAGTCTTGACTCTTAGCAACTACGGGGACACATTCATGCATATTCCCTCAGCAACAATTTTGGAAGTGTTTTGCCCAAAGACTGGTCCAAAGTCACGCAGTTGGCTTACATGGCTGAGGCAGGACTAGAACTCACCATCTCCTGGCTTCTAGTCCCCTGGAAGAACAGCTGTGTCAATCTGGCTCTCAGCAGACCGGTCCCTTTAATGGGCCTGCTTGTCAACAGCTCCGAACGAGGCTACAAACCTGTAGGACGAAGGAATCACGCTTTTCCAGGATAAAGTTAACATTTTATTCAGAGGTGACTTTAGGCCTTCGTAACAGAAACTCTTTGTCCGCTTGTCCGAAAGATACTTTTTGAAGAAGCAACTGGACTTTCTGGTTTTTCTTTGAAGACATTTCCCTTCTCATCCAAGAAGAGTCAATCAAGTAACTCTTCTTGGATGAGAAGCAAAACATCTTCAATAAAACCCAGAAAGTCCAATTGTCCCTTCAAAAAGCACCTTTAGGACAACTGTGACCTGGATGATGGAGAATCTCCATAGACGCTCTTTAAGCAACCATAAATGAGATTTCTACTCAAAGGGTAAGGTAAATATACCCACAAAGTAAACAGACACTGCTTTTCCTTGTCCTTGGTTTATGAATAAGCTTCACCAGCAGGATCTTTTCCTGTTTTGCTAGAGCCTAGAAAGGTGGGAGAGATTCTGGAAGACTTCACCCCAACTCGCTGAAGGCTGCCAGCAGATTCTGTGATCTTCAGGGTGCTTTCTCTCCTCCCTACTGTTGTGTGTGGAAGCCCTGGAGGTCAAATCGCCTATTGATAAATGTGGATTGTATCCTTTCTAATAAAAGTTCTGTGAAGATCCAGTCTGCCTTTTTTTGCTCATGATGTACGCCTGGAAATGGGGGAGAAGGTGCCTGGGAGATTTAGTATAAAACTCAGAATTTGCCACTGCAGAAAATTTGAATCCATGGGCGTTCTCTCAGTCCCATGTTGCGTTAAATGGCTTCCATCAATGATCACTGATCATGATGAGCCTCTATTGGGGCATGACAGCCATGATTTGCAGGCCTTTAGAACAGTTATAATAGCTTTTAGTCTTAATTGTCATTTAATTGTTTTAGTCTACTTTAGTAGTGTATGTCATTCTTTTGTTCAATGGTTTTGTACACTGCCCAATGGCACATAGTTTGAGTTGGATGGCCAAACAGGTGGCCATTTCTAAATAAATTAAGAAATAATTATTTTCTGCAATTGCCAGGAAATGCTTCTCTTTTGTAAGGCCAACAAGACCTTTCAAACTTTCTATTTCTTCTGTAATTACAAAACCAAGTGTGTATTTGTTGGTGCAATGCTTCAAGCCATTTTGTAAAGAATTATTAAGCAGGCGTATGCTGCCATCTTACCCTTGCTGTCGTACATGTCCTGCTAAGAAGGGGCAAATCAAGCATATTATACAACTCAGATCATATGCAGAGATTGCTCTCCAGAAGCTAACAAACTTCTTTTGCCCAGGGTCCCATACAGGATGGTGCCTCCAGTTTTGGCACAATATCAGCAAATGAAAAAAAGGCAGTTGAGTGATCCTTTCCCTTTAGCTAGACAGCCCGCTGCACCAGTGTATTTGTAAGATGACAGTTTGTACAGCTTATTTTTAGTGAGTAAATTTTCAGTCGGTAGACTAGCGATAATCTCAATCTATATATATATATAAAAATGGCTCTGTGTGTGTATGTGTGTGTAACTCTGGAATGCCTCGAGCAATTTCAACCAAACTTGGTACACAGATTACTTACACTCTGGAAACAAATACTATGGGGGTAAGACACCTCTAACACCCCTCGAGGGGGGTGTTCTGTGAAGATACAACCTGCAGCACAGTGGAGTTGCCGTGGTAACGGCTTCACAATACTCCACAAAGGGGCGTTTGTAATGGGGCCTGCCTGCACCACTGCAAGACCGACAGGATGTATGTCACGCAGACTCTTCTGGGGTCACAGGGAAAACATTTTTCACTAATTTAATCATCACTGAAATCAGGGCTCGGGGAGAAGTTGCTCTTGCCATCATGGCCTCTTCAGGAATTGCGGAGACGTTAATGGAAGGATGGAGGACAGCCCATTCCGCACTTACATTGCCACTTCACATCGCCCTTCCTGTCTAATACAGGATTGGGATAAATACCAGGGCAATGCTGGGTTATCGGCTAGTTGATAATAAAATTGAAAAAGACTGACACTATGATGGTTTTATTGAGGACTTTTCATCCAAAAGGTTTAACTTCAATAAATTCTAGCTATGTCATGAAATCACCAATCTGTATTCCTTATATCAGAAGAAGGTACAGTATATGAACATAGGATGAACTCATCATGTATACATACAGGTAGTCCTTTGTTAATGTCAAATCCATCGAGAATATAGAGGTGCGGATCTAAATGATTCATTGCAAACAAAAACGCGTAGACATATTGCTAGTAAAATATCTTTAGTTAGAAAACTAAACTCTAAAATAACTACATGATAATAGAGCATAAGTAAATAGCTTCCGTCTCGGTAGGAATCCAAGAACAAAAGGATAGAAGCATAGTAAGACTGGAAATATGATTCTTATCAAGGACGTGGACTTGATAGTGACTATGGCAACTCAGTAGAGTGAGAGGCTCCAGTCTGTGAAACTCACTTAATATGATTGTTTACCTTTGACAGCAGCTTTAGCCTGGCTAACAAATTGTGACAGTTAAGTGACCATTTGAAGTTATCACAGCACTGAAAAAAGTGACTTATTATTTTTCACACTTATGACCATCACAACATGGTCATGTGATCAAAATTTGGATGCTTGGCAACTAGCATGTATTTATGATGGCTGCAATGTCCCAGGATCATATCCTTTTGTGACCTTCTAACAAGCAATTGAGGAAAATAAAGCTTAAATTGTATTTGGCGTAGCCCAATTTGTAGAAATAGTAGCTATTTGTGATGTAGAAAACTTAAGAGAAACTTGTTCTGAAAGTAATAATAGAAACTGCTAACATAAATACTAAAAGAAAAGATAATGTCAATCTATATGTTAGCAAACTTACAAATGAAATTCAAGAAAGCACAGGCAGTATATACCGTAGTTCCGTTTTCTTTGGCTGGAGAACAAATCTCTTATATCTCTTATATTTAGTATTAGAAATATTGGCCTTGTCAATTGCTCTCATGTCATACAAGCAGTTGGACGTTTAACACAAATTGCAATTCATATACGCTATCTTATTGATAAATTATGAACATTTTAAATGAAATTCTATATTGTATTAACATATCAATACAACAGTTTAATAAATTGTCGGCTTATTCAACTCTGGTAAATTTCATATGCTTCCTGTACGCATTAATGTTTCTCTATCAGTAAATTAGTCATGCCGGCCACATGACCACGGAGATGTCTTTGGACAGTGCTGGCTCTTCGGCTTTGAAACGGAGATGAGCACTGCCCCCTAGAGTCGGGAACGACTAGCACGTGTGTGCGAGGGGAACTTTTACCTTTACCTTTTACCTGACATTGATAGGATACGTATATGAACGCAAGTAAGTCAATACTGGTTTATTAATTGAGCCTTCAGCTGGCTAGGGAAGATCAAAAGCAGTCAATAGATAGGGTCAGGAGTGCCATTATTTCTTTAAATAAATATCAAAGATGTGGAACTCTGCAAATCGGCCGAATCCTAGATTCTACGTTCATTGTATCTAAACAATACTTTGCAACTTAAAAAAAAACCAAAAGCCTGCATATTTGGTGGTTTCCAAGGCGACCAGAACACTGAGGGTTATTGAGTTTCAGTGGTGTGTATATATGTTTGGAGAGAAACTGGTTAAATCCTTGAACAGCTAAGGGTGTATAGGAGCTTAAGGGGGAGGGGAGTGAGGTTGTATTTTTTACTTTTTATTTATATTGCTAAAGAGGAAAAGCAAAGGGAATCTGAGTTACGGCACATGTGGAGAGGAGAACGTATAATAAACGTGAGCTTCCTCCAGCCTTGTGTTTCTTTTATTCCCCTTTTTCTCTTTTTTTTTTTAGAGGGTGGGACTTACCTCCTTTGCACACCAGTGTGGGATTATTTCTATCGATCGCCCAAAATTATTTACTCTGTCAAATGCCTTGGTGCCCAAAGCTTGTGAAATCAAAGCCTCCCGCGTGCTTTAATCCGAGTCCCATCTGCTCCATTCCTTCAAACGCAACAGTTCATACAAATTCTCTCTGCCCAATCGACACCCTCTCTCTTTTTCTCTGGTTTTACAAGTAGGAAGCGCAGGGGTGGTTCTGTTCGTTGCATCTTTTGCTAAAATACATTTCCCCCTTTTCTTCCAGGTGATTAACAACTATCTGGATGGGGCTCAGTCTGGTGTCTCAGAAAGCCCAACGCCGTCGCCCGGAGGGATGCATTTCAGAGACAGCAAGAGGAAAGCGGACTACGTCTTAGTCTACCACTATCGAAAACATTCCTCGGAGCACGGTGGTGATTCTCAAGGCCCCTTACATAGGCCGGGCTCTTTGGCGATTATTTCTAATGGGGAGACTTCCAAAAGCCAGCAGAAACAACAGGAAGGAACTACTCCAGAAGCCAAAGTCATCGACGTCGCTCCACAGGACGCTTTGGAGATTGCAAAAGAGGAGCAGAGGGAGGAATTTGAACGCAACCTGGTTGAAGCCGGTTTGGAGTTAGAAAAGGATGCAGAGGTAAGAGAAACTCAACGGCGTGGGTTCGGTGGTCTCGTCATTGATAGTTTCTTGGCTGCTGTTCGTATATATCCTGAGCAGGTAATTGTCCTGCTGGTGGCTCAGTGGCTAAGACGCTGAGCTTGTCAAAAGGTCGGCAACTCGGCGGTTCGAATCCTAGCGCCGCATAATGGAGTGAGCTCCCGTTACTTGTCCCAGCTTCTGCCAACCTAGCAGTTCGAAAGCATGTAACAAATGCAAGTAGAAAAATAGGGACCACCTTTGGTGGGAAGGTAACAGCGTTCCGTGCGCCTTCGGCGTTTAGTCCTGCCAGCCACATGACCACGGAGACATCTTCGGACAGCGCTGGCTCTTCGGCTTTGAAACGGAGATGAGCACCGTCCCCTAGAGTCAGGAACGACTAGCACGTATGAGTGAGGGGAACCTTTACCTTTTACCTTTAGGGAACATCATTGTTTGCTACACTTGAGAAAGTGATCCTAGCTAAGATATAACTGAACTATCTGGACCAGATGTCATTAGATGTCTTTTGGTATCTGATAGCTTTTTATAGAGCCTTCCTACATAAATTATAAATCCTTAATGGATTTCGATGGCTTGGGGAAACATAAAGTTAAAATGCAGTTAGAAAGCTAGAGCAAATAATAATAATAATAGTTGCCGTTGCTCACTTTAGTAGGGAAACATTTATTTAATTGGACCACTGGATTTCATCAGAATCAGATTCAGAATTCTTTATTGGCCAAGTGTGATTGGACACACAAGGAATTTGTCTTTGGTTCATATGCACTCAGTGTACATAAGAAGAAAATAAGATAAGATAAAATACATTCATCAAGAATCATCAAGAATCATAAGATACAACACGTATCTGTATTCCGTTGTGTGTAGAAATTCTTGTGTGTAGAAACTTGGGGTTTCTTTTCATTTCCCCTCTATGATTTCCAGGAATTAAGGTTTAAGGTTCCTACAGAGCTCCATGCACCATTTGTCATTTGGTTATTTATGTTTGGTTGAGGACTAAAACCAGATGTCTGGAGTAATTTAAGTCAATGAAAGTGCTGGGTGAATTGCTACTCAGCGTGACCTCCTAGCTCTATTCATCACAAGGTCATGCCACGGTTGGCTAAGTGAATTCAAAGTATCATGCGTCCCCTAGAAATACAAGGGAACCAAACGTGAATAACCTTTGTCTCATTCATTTTCGTGTAATAGAGTTAAGTACCCAAAGTATGTGCTATGGAGACAAGAATTCATCTTCTTGTCTCCATTCTCTGAGAGTTTTTAATGAGAAAACAAAGGGATAGAAATTAACGGGTACGCCACAAACAGGTTTCCTCAAAAAAGAGAGCAGTAAAAAAGAAAGGTTGATGGGTAAGTGGAACAGCTGCATTCCCTGACTTGCCAGCTTCAAAGGAGGTGGAAGGAAAAGGCAATTATTACTGTGAAAAGTAAAGAGAAAGAGAGGGAGTTACCACCAGTCCTCTATTCTGTCTGGAAGCTAGACAAGAGAGATGATTTGTAGTACTGCATATTGGGCGCCCAGCTGGAAACCATACAAACATATCAGAGGAGAAAATAGAGATTCTGACGGGGGAAATATCTCCAGGAAATTTTAGCATTTCAGGGCCATTTCAAAGTCCAGGGGTTGAAGGCCTTAGAAATAATGGACTAGCCTTGGGATAGCAGCCTCAAAGAACTCGGAGAGGAAGAGGGAGAGTTGAGAAGTGTGAAAAATAAATAAATAAAATGAAAGCCCGATTATGGGATGGGGTTGAAAGTGGAGGTCTTTGCACAGCACTCAACTTCTAGAGATTTAAATAGGACTTTAAGTAGCACTGTGGAAAGGATGCAGAGAAAAGCAACAAGGATGCTTAGAAGGCTGGAGGCTCAGCGTACGAAGAACGGTTGCAGGAATTGGGAATGTCTAGTTAAATGAAAAAAAGGACTAGGGGGTGACATGATAGCAGTACTCCAATATTTGAGGGACTCCTACAAAGACAAGGTGGGGAGGGTCAATATTTTCCAGAGCACCAGAAGGCAAGACAAGAACCAATGGATGGGAAATAACCAAGGAGAGAAGCAACCTAGAACTAAAGAGAGATTTCCTAATGGTGAGAACAATCAACCAGTGGAATGGTTTGCCTTCAGAAGCTGTGGTTGCTCTGTCACTGGAGGCTTTTAAAAAAGACTGGGGGAGTTGGACTAGAAGACCTCTAAAGCCCCTTCCAACCCTGTTCTTCTATGCTGTCTGTTCTAGAACAGAGAGCACAGAAGAACAGAGTTGGAAGCGGCCTTAGAGATAGTGGAGTCCTTGGTGTTCTCTAAGCTTGGTGGTTCCTTGCAGATGTTCCATTACCAAACTAGCGTCATCAGTGCTGATGTCATCCCTGATGGTGTTAGCAATTCAACCCTGTAGCACAAATTTTCCCGCCTATCGGTACCAATAGGTAATGCTATAAGGGTTGAGATCACACCCAGAAAGAGGAGTAAATGAAGAGGTTTGCACCATAGATGAACAGATAATGGAAAACTCTCCTATGTATCATTAAGGAATCTGATTGGAGGTTTAGCTTGAGGTTCAGAGCAGGGGTCCCCAATCCATGGACCAGCATGCCAGAAACCGGGCCACGCAAACAAGCGAAGCCCCATCTGTGGGATGCAGGCAGCAGGTCAAACCACATCTCCTCTCATCCATGGAAAAATCTCTCTCCATGGAACTGGTACCTGATGTCCAAAAGGTTTGGAGTTCCCTGATTTAGGGGACAAGGATTTAAACAGCTTAAATCAAAAATATGCCAGCGTTTTGTTCTCTATCAAATCGAACTACCGGTCCTATAGCGTAGCATAATACATTCCCAGTTTTTTAAAATGCACCAAACTCTTTAGGAAAATGTTTTGAGTTAGGAACCACGTAGTGCTATTTGTACTATTTTAATCCCTGCAGGCGTTATTTATTATTTTCCCTTATTTTCTGTTCAGCTTTTTCACATTCTGCCAGAGGATGTAAGAATCTGGAAGAACTCTTTGCTTTGCTTTTGGTTTTTTTTTTTCCCAAGTTGGGACCGTTATGAAGATATTATGCTTTTTTCTTGTTAATGAGAATGTTTGCAACTGCTGAATAAAATATATACTTGCTGCTGCTTAATAGAGAAATTGCATAGCTAAGCTTTTGATTATGATTACCAGGCTCACAAAACAAAACAAACCTAGGAAGGAAGGAAGGAAGGAAGGAAGGAAGGAAGGAAGGAAGGAAGGAAGGAAGGAAGGAAGGGAGAGAAAGAAAAAGGAAGGAAGGAAAAGAAAAGAAAAATGATGCACTGGGAAAACTTTAAAATGTTTGCCACTGTAATAACTTTTTATATAGCTTATGTGCTTCAAATGGACAGACTGAGAATACTTGATAAAGAACACTTGCTGTTTATATTATCGGGGGAAAGACAAAAAATAGTGCAACTAAAACAAGAGGAAAAAGAAGTTCCATTTCATGACGATTTAGGACATGGAATTTAGACTATGCAAATTTATACATAAAACGGAACAGTATTTTACATTACCCAGAAAGCTAATTTAATAAAGATTATTTTCCTAGTATTGTCAAAACGAACATGAGAAGTTAGTATTTCATGAGTCTCCTTGATCTGTAATAGTTTATTGGGATTTTTGCACAACATAACTCCAATTGGAGGTTTTTTCTTACAGTTAAAAGAAAGGAAAAGACTCTTGATCTGTGCTAGTTTTGAATCGAGGATTCTCCATCTTCCCAACAGCATTTCCCTAAAGCCTTCAGAGATTCCTTCAAGGAAAATCAGGAACCAAGTTTGAAATTCTGCAGAAATATAACAGAGATAATAAACAAAAACAGCCTGTAGAATCCTTTTCCTGGAGTCCCTCATTTGGACTTATTAAAAAGCATTCATTCTTACCCAAATCTTGCTGTCATCTATAATACTCCTTTATAGTTCTCAAGGGATCCAGTTGTCCAAGGTCTAGCCGGAAGACAGGCAGTGATAGGAAGAAGAAAAGAATCCATCTGCAAATAACGAAAAGGGGGAAAAAAGGAGAGAGAGATTGAACTTTCTCTAGAAAACACTCATTTCCCCCCCAATTTTTGCTAGGGTAACAGGTTTTCTTTTTAGCTTATAAATATCACGTTCCTTGTTTCAATTTCTACACCAAATACCGTGCATCTTAAATGCAAAATGCACATTAATTGTCACGTTTCATTGGGCTCTCTGGGCAGCCTTGATTCAGCTGGTTTATTAGAGGTGCCTCTCAAAATGAAAAAAAAAATGCATACAGAAAGTGATTTATAGATACACCCAGGCATTTTTAACACATTTTAATTCATCTGAGAGGGATAAAGAAATGGGAATAAATCCTTTTGATCGTGTTTTTGTTTTTTCTTTTCCCGTCTCTTTTCAAGGCAGAACCAATTTCTTTTTCTTTTTCTTTAAAAAAAATAGAAAAACATCTAGAAAATTCATTAAGCTACAGAAACAACTCCAGGAGTAAGTAAATGGCAAAACATGTTGCACTTTTAACTTGAAAATTCCTGTGGGGGCTCTGTCATTATTGTACTGTTCAGACTGTTCTTGCCAAGTTTGCATTGGCAGAAATGGATGGCTTCTTTGACATTTCACTTTGTGGGAAAGTGTGAAGAGAGGGATGTAAAACAAAGAAGAGTCAGAAAGAGCTTCCTCCTGAAGTGGATGGAATCTGAAATATTCTCAACAACTAACTGTAACACACACACACACACACACACACACACTTGGATAGCACAATTCCAGTATTTCAGGGGTTGCCACAAGAAGAGAGGATCAAATTATTCCCCAAAGCACCAAAGGGCAGGACAAAAAACAATGG
>JANHJO010004626.1:236409-247732 GCA_032468235.1 Pseudoxyrhopus heterurus | reverse complement strand
AAGAGTCAAAGAATGATGTGCAATCTTGGAGATGGTTGGTGCCATGAGATGTCCTCTCCACCTTGTTTTTAATTTTTAGTGCTGTAATCCCTACCTTTTTTACTTGGTTTTTAACATTGTTCTTATTTACATTTTTATAGTATGGTGTTTTGTTTTTTAATTGTGAGTCACCCAGAGTCACTTAGGTGAGATGGATGGTGTAGAAATGTGAATGAATGAATGAATGAATGAATGAATGAATGAATGAATGAATGAATGAATGAATGAAAGTTAGAGGAAGCAAATGGAAGTATTTATCGATTGGATTTAATCTGGAATTAGCTGCCATAGTGTGAAGTAATGACCAATGCTTTAGAGGGCTTTGAAAAGAGAATGTACCTTATCGAGAAGCAGTTCAGAGTTAGGATGTTTCTGATCAGCCTCCATCAATCCATATTTAGTCTACATAGTTTCACATGTTTTAAGTTGGAATTCATTTTGTCAAAGATCTGGCTCATCCTGTAGTTAAACAAAGGGATAATACTAAGAAAAACAGCATTTTTTTTACATTCAACTTGCCAAACAGTTTAGAATTTTGATGCAAGAAATATTTGAGATTAAACTTAGTGCTTGCCAGTGCCATGACATCTTCTGTTTTTGAAGATCATGCATTTCTCCTGGGGAGGGCAGAGGACGGGAAGGGAAATTGATTTCTATACCTCTCTACTAGCAGTTTCTGGAGAGGAATAACAAGAGGGAACTATTGTTTTTCTATTCTGTTTTGCTCCAGAAAGTATCCACTTGCCCAGAAATAGGAATATTTTGTTGAGGAGGCTTTTTTATTTAGTTCTGCACATTTTCCATGCTTACGTGAAACAGGTTCCACTCCTACAATGCTGTCATGTCAACATTAACATTGGCGTACCTATTGTGAGCTCATTTTATTTTCCCTTTTTATATTCTTATATGTGCTGATCTTTTTTGCACAAGCCTGTAATAGATGAACTGAGCAACCCATTTGCATCAAGATTCAGTTTGGGACCATGGTTTGCATTGTACTTGTCGTAACCAATGGAGGGCAAATTGTGACTTGCAGGAAGCTGTGGACCAAGAAAAATGAGATTTTCACAATGTGCTTCGAAATTAAACATATACTAATTGCGCAAATAGCATATTGTTTCGATATGGTCAAATGACTAAATCAATAATGTTTCTTATTCTGCTCATAATGCTAATTGTTTTACTCATTTATTTTTAAATCGGTGCTTTGGCATTTGAAATTAGAAGAAAATACAACACCTAGTGTTTTTGGGAACTTAGGCATCTCCTAAGCTGCTCCCTGTCTGTGTCTTTTGGGAAAGAAGGAAGTTGGGAGGGTCAACCAATCCAAATATAATTGCACATTGTAGAGAAAGATACATTCCCATGTTCAATATAATGATTAGATGTAAGTACTGTGAGTTCTCTAAGATGTCACGTAGTGCACAATAATGTAAAAATAAGACGCTGTTACAGTTCTCCATTTTCAGAAACACGTTGGGCATAAATTCTACCTTGGAATATTCTGATAGAATACGTTTATTGAACAGCCCTTATTCTGGTGTCTTTGAGAGTGTAAGAGAGTAGTATTGGTCTGCCAGGAATCCATGCAACAGTGTTGGCATTTTTCAGTCTGGCTTTATGTGCAGCACAGAGTCAATGCATTTGTGGACAAGGCTTGCGTGTGTGAGTGGAATTTTAATGACGCTAACCCATTTCAGAAATAGGCCATTTGTTTCGGTTAAACAGTACTATCTACTTCCAATTAGACTGTGTTAGAGTGATCAAAGATTTTATCTGTCTTGTGTGTGTTATACAACCCCCTTCAGTGTTAAACTTTTCATCTGCATTAATGATAGGGAGACTCCCATTACTGGTAATCTATTCTTATTTTTTTTTTTCCCTTCCTTCAGGAAACGTAGAATAAACGGGAAGAGGAAAAATAAGAAAGAAATCAGGAATTGTGTCCTGGAGATACTTAGATTTCTTTTGCCATTCAGCAGAACTGATGTTCTTAGTCAAACATTTGGCTGATGATTATCTAACATAAAAAGAGAAGCATGCTATAAAATGAGGGATGGAAATGCATTATAAAGTTCTCCGTAGGATTTGTAGACAGAAAAATTGGGTGAACATTAAAAACAAAAATCAGCATAAGGAGACAAGGAGATTGCAGAACTCTGAATTCCTGATAATTTTATCAGGCAAAGCAGGATTTGTCATAGTTGCCTTGGTGATTGTGAAGGTGTGTAGAAGCCAATAGGGAGACATAAACGTAGCCCAGGAAAACAGGAAGAGGTGAGAAAGAACCTCAAGTTTACTAATATCTTAACATCTTTTGGTGTAAGAAGAAGGAAATGGTTGCAAGATTAATTTATGAATTTAACACTAAAGTGGAATTCTAACATTTCCTGTGGTGGCTGATCTGGCACCTCAAATGATTAACTCCTGCAGCTAAGTTTGTACAAGAATACAACAGTCTAGCTGCAAAATTTTGTTGATTTTTTTTTCTTTGAAAGGATTAGGTGTCTGTAGAGATTCTCAGTCATCCAGGTCATGGCTGTCCCAAAGATGCTTTTTTTCAGGAGGTAACTGGACTCTTCCCCACTATCCTGTCAGAGCTGAAGAAGCTTCTTGGATGAGAAGAGAAACATCTTCAAAGAAAAAGCAAGAAAGTTCAGTTGCCTCCTGAAAAAAGCATCTTTGGGACATTGGAAAGGACTACTAAAGCAACTTCTCTTTCATAAATGGAATGGGAACTCTTAGCGAACACCTGCAGGGACATGTCTCTATTATTCAGTATCTCTGCTTTCCCCAACCAGGTGCCTTCTTGGTATATTTTTCTTGCCAACGGAGATGAATATTTTTTTCCTCTGGTTCCTGCCAATTTAAGTGATAAGCCACAGAGGGAGAAAAGCAACAATATAAGAAGGCTTTGAAGATTGCCACCTTCCATCTCATGCACTATGGACTTTGGCAATTATTAGATCTGATTGCTGATCCCAGAGCTCTTATCTTACTCCAAATCCTATCCTTCTCAGCTCCCATCTCTTCATAAATTGCATCCTTTGCTTTTCAGCTGTTAACAGAGTAATAATTGTATGCAGTGCCTTTTCATCTGTCAACAGTATCAAGTAGCATTTTAAGAAAAGCACGGGGGGGGGGATGGTAGTGATATTATAGTCTACCATTTTGTACCAACCTTATTTTACAATAGCTCCGTGCTTGCATGCTAGAAATTTTTGGTCTTTGTCTCTCTTCCACCCGCCTCTTCCTATACAATGTTAAGTCAGGTAGTGTGTTACAACACAACTGCGGAAGTTATACTCAGCATACACAATGCAATTTAGGTCATGAAAGGTTGCCGAGAAAGAATTTGACCCAGTTGGAGCTCTGGGAGAAATGACAATAGTTGTCTATTAGTTAATTCCTGATTTTGTCTCTCAGCAAGATTTAGGCTTTGAAGTGATCTCAGAGCTTTCTTGAGAATAGAATGATCTTTCCCCTTTCTACACAGTCAACAATTGTGTTTTTTTTTTAATGTTGAAATGTTCTGTATTAGTTAGTTCCTTTCTCCGACTTCGAATATAATCAGGTCTACTGATCACCATCCTTAATTGTTGCTAGAAGGAGGGCTTGTCATTATTATTCTTCTGAATCTGATGCTGCCTTTGACCTGCAAACATTTGTCAAAGAAGAATGGGGACTGTGGAAACCCTGCATTCCCGTTGGGAGGTCCCAGAAGTGAGCCACAAACCTGGGAATTATCCATATCAAAGCGCACTCAACTTGTTTAGAAGAAGGAACATAATTCTTTTCCGACCAAGAGCTGCTCTAGAGAGCTGTGCAGGGCCAGGGCCAGACAAAGACTCCATTTGATTGATTTATTCAGCTTTTTTTTATTCTGCCTCAGCCTGGTGACTCTCGGTAGTTACAAGGTCAGAGGAAACACAAGAGCAGGATTAAAGAGAGTCCCTTTGGGAGTTGGGCGGCACACAAATACAACTAATAAATAAATAAATAAAACAACATATAATTCAAACTGCAAAACAAAACAAAACAAAATGTTGGAGAGATAAAAAAATAGTAAGAATAGTTGTGGGTGATGCTGTTGAAAGGGGGGGGGATTTTTCATTTTTAAGGACTTTCTAAAAACAGCAGGAAAGCTCAAGTCTGTTCTCAGTAGGGGCTCCTTGGTGTGGAGAACTAGCATGTCTTAGCTTTGGCTCCTCTGATATCCCATAAATGTGGGAGAACAGAAAAGTCCCTATCTACATGATCTAACACCCTGAGCCGAATTCAGTTGAAGGAGGCATCCATAAAGATCCCAAATTCCAAATCATGAGTTTATTACCGGCACTTTCAACCTGTACTTGGAACTGAATCTGATGTACGGGGGCCGCAGGATAAGTAGAATACTGCCAGACATGAGCAACCGGACCTACATGGATAGATTTCAAACTAGCTACTTTATTGTTCTCTGCCAGTAATGCAGGAATCTTACCAGACTGGCGTCTTTCACCACATAAGGCTCAAAGGCATTCAAGGGGACAGTCAGACTGTATCCTCTTGCATTTATGTAATAAGTCCAGATTAATTCTCCACTTAAGCCCTCTTCCCAAATTCGGGAGACAATTAAGACATGGGTCATCTCATTCTGAACTAATTGTAATTTCCAAGTTCTCTTTAAAGTTAGCTCCTTGTAAGTTGTAATGCAGTAAAGTAGTCTGTGTGGGGGTTGACAATAACCTAAATTACAGTCAGTAGCTTTTCTGCATCAGGTAAGGAGGCAACCGTCTGGTTGGCTGAAGAGATTATGTTGCAATAAATGGATTAATTATAGTTCGTATGACCACAACCTTTTTTTTTTTGTACCATTTTTGATGGAACTCTCAGCATTCTTTTTTTTTTAGGAACTATATGCAGTTCTGTTTTTTTATCTCCAGTTTAGCATCTTCCATCATCTTACTTCATCTAGAACATTTCAGGCTGGTGGTACGTGACAATGTTCCTAAACATTTCACACAAATATAGAAGTGCAATATGATAAAAGGACAAAAATTATAGCAAACTGCTACAGCTTACGTAAGTAGCAGGGGGAAACAAGCTAACAGTCTAAAGACATCATAACTTCCTTATAGCGCTTAGAAATGTAAGATGGTTTATGTACTTAATTAGAGCTGTTAAGGCATGGGCAATTTATAGGAGATTTGTGACAACTGATCTTCAGATTTGGAATTCCTTTCCTGGGAAGTTTCCAAACCTACACACACTTGATTAGGAAATATTAAAGTTCTGAAGAATTTTGAGGAGATGCTTCATTTCAGAGACTGCTCTAGCATGGAATGTCTTTAAACTCATTCACAAACCAACAAATCTCTCTGGTTTCTAAGAACAAAGCAAGTGCCTTGCTTTGTTCTTCTCCATAATGTCCTCCAGCATTTCCAGTCAACCAAAATGTCTTCATGTGTAGTTTTTCCACAGTGGTACCCAAATCTGTTCGAGTGTTTGTAAGCACCTTGGCGAAGCAGGTTCTATTTGCCTCTTGGCTTATATTAACTATCTCACACAAGCCCAGTGCTGTCTATCTATGCTTCAGTGCTTGTGTTGGGCGATATAAAACATCTCTTTGGACATCTTTGAAAAGAGATGGGGGTGAAAAAACCATATTTTAGTGGTTCATATGGTATGTTTGTTTAACATCAGGCATTGAGAATGCAGTTACATCTTCATCTCAAAAAAATTCCAGGTGATGGGTCCGCCCAAACTCACATTTGTCCATTTCCTGTGTAGCTTGCTTGTTATCTTTGCCTTTCCTAATCTCATTTCACAATTCACAAATTGGCAAAAATTGTGGGAAAGAAATTATAAATTAATGATGTCAACAGCCTGTAAGGAAAACCTGTACAAAATGTTTTATAGATGGCATTTGCCACCAGCAGGATTGGCAAAAATGTCCCCAAATATGTCACCGGAGTGCTGGAAATGTAAACAGGTATCGGGATCCTACTATCATACGTGGTGGACCTGTCCAAAAGCAAAAAAAAAATATTGATCAAAGAAAAAATTCCAGGTGATGGGTCCGCCCAAACTCACATTTGTCCATTTCCTATGTAGCTTGTTTGTTATCTTTGCTTTCCCTAATCTCATTTCACAATTCTGACTTTTCCAGATGCTCTTCATACTCTTAATTATTAATTTTGCCTGAATTTTTGAAGATTTCTCTTCCATATCTCCTTAAGACTCAGCTTAGAATGTCCTCATAGCAATCCACCTTGTGTAAGGTTAAACATTGAACAACTTCTAGTTCCTCTATCGTCCATCATTACTTCCATTCATCTCCATGGCTCATGTGGAGAAGAACAGCTCTTTCAGAACTATGCCACTGCTCTGTACCAGTCTGAAACGTGTTGATGATGAATGGATGAGCAAAATCTGTTATCTAGAATTATCATCAAAAGCAGGCAATAACAAAAACATTAAGTATAGACATCAGAGAGAGAGGCATTAATCAATGCAAGGAGAACAGGTTTTCTCCTTTTAATTTAATCTCAGGAAGGACCTTTGAAAGCCCCGGTTTAGGTATAAACCAATTAATTTTGACAATATTATTTTTCCTCTCCACCTTAGGAGCTTTAATGAAAAGTATATTATAGGCTAAAAATTACAAATGAATATATGATTTAGGATCAAACGTGGAAATAATAAATCTATATTTAACAGCTGTCTCCAATTTGACATCTACTCGTGATGTTGATTCATATCTCCCATATGTAGACATTACAGGAATTGCAATTCAATATGTTTGGAAGTTATCAAGTGCATATTTTTACATGTAAGGATAATTATAGCTGGTTTTAAAGCATAGAATATAGAATCGTAGGGCTGGAAGTACCTTGAAGATCTTTTAGTTCAATCTTCCGGCCAAGGCAGGAAAACGTATACCACCCTAGACAAATAGCAATAGCACTTAGACTTATATACTACTTCACAGTGCTTTTACAGCCCTTTCTAAGTGGTTTACAAAGTCAGCATATCACCCCCAACAATCTGGGTCCTCATTTTACTGACCTCAGAAGGAGAGAAGGATGAGTCAACCTTGAGCCTAGTGAGATTTGAACTTCCAGATTGCAGTCAGCTGGCAGTCAGCAGAAGTAGCCTGCAGTACACATTCTAACCACTGTGTCACCACAGCTCTTTTAAATGGTTGTCCAATCTATTTTTTAAAACCTGCAGTGATGGAGAACCGACAGCTCCAGGAGGCACACTATTCCCTTGATTAATTGCTTGCATTGTCAGAAAATTTCTCCTTACTTCTAAGTTGAATCTCTTATTAACAAGCTTCCGTCCTTTAGTTCTGATCCTGCCTTCTGGTACTTTGGAGAAAAAAGTCAATCGCCTCTTCTCTGTAACAGCCTCTTAAGTACAGGAAGACAGTTAACAAAATAACAAAGTTGGAAGGGACCTTGGAGGTCTTCTAATCCAACCCCTTGCTGAAGCAGGAAGCCCTATAACATTTCAAACAAATGGTTGTCCAATTTCTCTCTTTTTTTTTATTAATCTCTTCTTAAAAACCTTCAGGGTTGGAGCACCTACAGCCTCTGAAAGCAAGTCATTCTTACTGACAGGAAATTACTCCTTGGTTCTTGCTTGGAACTAAGTTATTATGTCCCCCCAATCTTTCTCTTCTACCTAGCTTCTTCAACAGTTCATATAATTTTATATAATTTAGCCTTCAGACCCCTTATCTCCTTTGTTGCTCTTCTCTGCACACTTTTCTAGGATCTCATTATCCGTTTTGTATCGTGGTGACCAGAACTGGATGTAGCATTTGAAGTGTGGCTTCCCTCTTGCAGTATAAAGTGGTATTATCTTTTACATTTTCCCACTTCTTTTATCATATCTATGGTACGATTCTGTGAAATAGATGACCTCAGTGATAGCTGGCATGACTGAATTAAAATATGAATCTGAATCTCCCCGATCTTAGTCTCACCATTGTCTCTTGCTTTCCAAATCTTCCTAGCTCTAAGAAGGCTCGTAAAAGAAATCACAATGTATTTCTCATCAATCAAGTGACCATTCAACACCAGCTCTTATTATAAACTACAGTGAGATTCCAGTAGATGATTGCATAATAAAATAACCAAGAAAAAAGGACTAAAAAGAACAGAGAGAGAGAAAAAAGAACTCAAGCTCAGGACTCTTCAAAGTCTCCCCTGACTGGAAAAAGAAAGAAATTGTCTCAATTTATAGGCTGTCAGAATTGTCTTGTTCTACCTCCAAGGTAGACTCCCCATTCTCCAATTTAGCAATTATATTATTATGGTAAGACAGATAAAATTACTTTCAAAAATCCTTCCCACTCTCTTAATTCCCTTGCCATTTACTGAAGGGAGTTTTTGTCATACCGTGGGTTTTCTTTGGTGACTTGGAGATTTCTCAGTTCCTCCTACCCCCCCGCCTATCAAACTGTTGTAGAACAACCTTCTCCAATTTGAGATCATTCAGGTTTATTGAAAATACAGATCCCAGGACAGGAGTTGAAAGTTGTAACCAACTTATTGGAGTGTTCTGAGTTGGAGTTGATGGTATCAGGATCTGGGATTGTTGGTTTTTTTTTTTTTCACATTAAAAGGTAACCAGTGCTAATAATATTATTTGAGATTAATGTTTTCTTTTCAGCTGACATTCTAATTTTTTTTCCTATAGTAAATATCTATCACCGTTCTCCCATACAAACAGGCGTCTCACCTTCCTTTCAGCCAACAGATGGCATTCAAGGCAGTTAATGAAAAATGGCAATGAAGTTAAAAAGCACAATTAATGTGGTAATTAAGAGCAAATTAAAACACAACCACAGGAGGAGGAAACGTTTCTCCTACCTTGTTTAGACAATATGGACTGTCTTATTTAAAAAAAAAATGGTGGTGGAAAGGTAATAGGTAATTGTAGATAAGGATCAGATATCCTGCCAGATGTTGCTGGACTTCAATTCCCATCAGTGCGAACAATCATGATTAGTGGTTAGATTATATAAGTTGGAGTCCAGGAATACCTTTGCAATTATCATTCCTCACCAATGAAGCAAATAAGATGTGAAGGCTATACATGTATAAATTAAATATGCAGCAATGTAACATCACTTACTTGGGAAGCATTTCTCTGCGGGTTTCCATTTTAATCGAAAATGGAATGAGGTTATGAAATATGAGGTATTCAGAATCAAGCCAAGTCATACTTCGTGACTTGTCCTTTGATTTTTGTTTATGCATCTCATATTTCATTTTGTTTACATTCCTTCCAAAAATAATGTTCGATCACATTTTGATCATTTGACCACAGGGATGCTGCAATGGTTGTGTGAAAAATGGTCATAAGCCACTTTTTTTCCAGTGCCGTTGTAGCTTCGAACGGTCACTGAATGAACTGTTGTAAGTTGAGGATGACCTGCAGTATGTTACATGACTCTAAGCAATTGTATTTTTAAAGAATGACAGGTGATACCTTACTGTTTCATGAATCAAATGCTGGAAGACTTAAGGAATGAGTCTGTGTGAGTTAATAACTCTTATTAAGTTTAAACCTGAGTCTTGCTGATGCTATTTATCCATTCTTTAGAGCTCTGGGCTTTGTCTGACCAATTTAGTCAGATCTGTTACGTTTTGATGTGGTGTAGCTAACTTCCAATATGCAGGCAGTGGCATTTTCCAAGGAATATGCGTGCATGTCTATCTCAGTGCTTTTAACAATTCTGTCTTGAAATCACTTTGAGCAGAAACAACAACAACAAAGAAATAACTAAAAATGGAAGTGATCCTCTGAGGATGAAGGATTTCAACATGTTTCTTGTGTTTGCTTTTCAATTTCTGCAAGGAATAAAGACTTCAAGTCTACTGCAGCTCCCAACAACCATTATTATAAACATGACAGGGTAGCGAGGGAATTACCATCTACAAATATAAATCCTTAAATGGATTTCCATTCTCAATTTGGACGCTTTCTATATTCTGTGCATCTTGCTGTTTGCAAGATTCATTTACCCAAATTGGTAGGAAAAGAAAAAAAAAGTGTTATAATATAGGAAAAAAGTAATCTGCTGATATATATGAAATAATGTCCCAACGGGGGAAGGATAGATCTTGACTTTTTTGATTGTTTATTGTTTGAGGGCCTTTCCTTTTTTCTAAACACTAAAGACTTGTTCCTAGAAGAAAATCTCAATGAAATGATAAATATTTCTTGGTATTTTATATAGGCAAACTTTTTAACCTCTCCCCAACATACGTATAGAAAGAACAATTTTGAAAAAAAAATGTGATTTGTTTTTGTTTCTCTTTCATTTGCATACCTGTTAAAAGACATATTGCTTTCAAAATGATGAAGAACTCTTTTGCAAATTACCATTGAGCTCTGGGGAAAGCCAAACAAATGGATTTGTTCTCTACTGCATAACAGTCTATAGTTTTCAGAAATCCTGAAGGAGCAGAAGAAATTTAAACTCCTTCTAGAGCAACATTTGCTTTGTTTTTAGAGAAATGCATCCCACTAAGTTGAACACAGGTCAAGAAAAAAAAAAGTAGCAGAATAACAGAGTTGGAAGTGACTTCGGAGGTCTTCTCATCCAACCCAATGCTCTATACCATCAGGAAACTCTATACCATCACAGACTCCTAAATGTTATAAATCTACCATTACACCAAGATTTTGTTCTTCAAACATTGTTGATGTTGCCTTCAATTTCTTTGGAAAGTCTTTATGTAGGAATTTGAGGCGTCTAGATTCAGATTTATGGAATTACACTGTAGTAGTTGTGTTTAGGATGGAAACTTCCAATTGTCTAAGAGAGAAGAGGGCTGGAATAGAAAAGAGGTTTTCTAAAGATTTTATTTTCTATTTGCTTCCAGGTTTAACGTATCGTCCAATAATTCCATAATGAGTCTTCCATCCAAATACTAAACATATCACACCCAGTTTAGCTCCTCAGAATAGCTCTGAGTGGAATAGAATTTTAAAAAAAAGAGTTGGAAAGGACCATGGAGGTCTTCTAGTCCAACCCCCTGCTTAGGCAGGAAACCCTATACCACTTCAGATAAATGGTTATCCAATCTCTTCTTAAAAACTTCCAGTGTTGGAGCATTTACAACTTCTGGAGGAAAGTTACTATCTTCAGAGCTTAAAATGCAGCAAGGTGAAATTACCTTCCTGTTCTCAAACTTTGTGGGCATTTTCAATCTCACACTGTACTTAGACTTACTCTTTAGTAATTATTTATTTTATTTATTTATTTTATCAAAATTTATAT
>JANHJO010004625.1:45141-62248 GCA_032468235.1 Pseudoxyrhopus heterurus | reverse complement strand
CAAGAAATACTAATGATACATCTTAATGCAAAAAATTTAAGTACTTCCTCCTCTCTTTTAATTAATATTATGCCTTTCCTCAAAAATGAAACCCAAAGAAAAAGAACAGTTAAATTCTGCCCTGAAAAATATCAACTATGATTTCCCATGCTTAGGAGTTGTAGAGATTAAAGTAGCATTACTGATTATGTCTGCTTACGGTATTGCTTAAAATAATAAATACGAACAGCTGAACTTATTTTAGCACTGGTTATTCACAAGAAGATCCTTGCCAGCATTGCATTATTGCTGTCTACCAAATTATATTTCTAAATAAATAAATATTTTATTATTCAAAGCTTGCAATGATACTGGGATTGGTGCATTTAGAAAATCCCCAATGTATCATTTGCTTTTCAAATGATTTTTCTATGCTACTTGTTGCATTTTATATCTCCTGTAAATGTAATTATATTAATTCGAAAATATCCAAGGAGCATCAGTTGATAACATACCATATGCTGCCTATTAAATTGTGAGTAGTTGCAATCTCCATCTGCAATGTATTAAACCAAATATGCTTCAGTTGTGTTTCTCTGCAGTGCTAAATATTTTGGAATATTTTAAAAAGTCCCATACTGTAAACACCATGTAGTGATTTTTATTTTTTATTGCTTTATTAAATCCAAAAGTAGTTGCCATATTAGAAAACTTTATCAGAAAAACTAATAGGGAAATAAAATATTGTATTCTGCATTTTAATTATTCTGCATTTTTGCATCCAGAGTATGTATTTTTTAATTTATGTGTGGCTATCATTTGTTATTATTTTAGGATAAGGAATATAGTAAAAAGTATATTTTTCATTACAAAACTAATTTTTGAAATACTGCTTCTTGTATTAATATTTGTATTGCACTTAAAGGCTGTTTGTGAAGAAACTCTGAGAAGAGGACCACAGGTTGGCCTTCATTTAGACGCTGTGGTATTTGGAGGCGAGGATTTTCGTGCCAGTATAGGTATTTCCTTTTTAAAATACGTTAATTCAGCAGTAGTTATGATACTATACTCCTTTCAATTTTATCATAAACCTACTGAAATCAATAGTAAATATATTTAACTATATCTGATCGTAAATTCTATGATAAACTTTTGCATTATCTTTAATGGCTAAACACTACCAGAATTAACGTTAATCTGTTCATTTTGTAATTTTTGCAAAAAAAGAAAATAGAAAATTCTGTTTACTGGCTCATAAAAAGTAATATAAGATTTTATGGGGGAAGTTACTAAGGAGACCATCTCTTTATATGCACATTTAACATTTTAAAAAAATTCTTGAAGTAATATTAGTGTGTATCTGATTGTAATATTTTGGTATATGAACTATTCTTAATATTTTAGCAATCTGTCTTTATTTGCATGTCTACTTTATTGCACGCATCTTAACATATGTGCTTGCTGCCTGGGGATACAAGAGTTGTAGACCAAGACATATGGAGGGTACCAGATTAAAAAAAATGCCCTGGGCAAATAATTTATTTTTATTGCCTCTGTATCTTCAGAGGCTGTTTATCATTTTTCAAAAAGTAAACAAGGTCAGGAGCTTTTTCTTTTTACTATTCACTTATGCCAGGTGCCTAAGTGTGAACTGCATTGCCTAATAAGAACTCATGGATTATGTTCCCACAACGCAGGATTCCATATTTAATTGACTATAGCTTGGGGAATTAACTCAATTTTCTAGATCCATACTGAGTTATAAACTTACCATGTTGGATACTTTCCTCACACACTAAGCCACAGGCTACACAGTCACATTCTAGTCTGACATGTAGACCCAACCTCTGAGCAGAATGCAGTTTAGAATCAGCCCTTCCAAAAGAAAGGAATTCAATATATAATAATGAATAATAAGATCTTCAATAGGTTTCTTGTGAATGCTTCAAAACAAATCTCAAATATTCCACTTAAGGTATTAAATATAAACATTAAAGTTTAATGTTTTAAAAGTTAAAAAATTAAATTTGAATAAATTATAAGAGAAATTAGCATACTGTATATAACCAAAAGGTTTCCTTATGATATCAAAAAAGCAACTGTAGATGCATTTAGTGGCACTACTCTGAATTAAATGAGTTCAGCAATATTTAAGGATAGTTTCTTAATGCTTATGTATGTTTTATTATATCCATAACTTCATAGTGGGCCTTTTTAACAAATAGAAATATATGATAGCAAAACTAAATGAAAATTATTAAATTATTAAAAAGAGACGTAGTAAGAAATAATAGGCTTTTGCAGAAAGCCAAGTGTCTGTGAGTTGAATAATATTCTTTCAACCATTTCTTTAAAATTGTGATCACATAATAATCTCTTTCTTTTGCAAATCAAAAACAAATTTATTCTTAACCAAAGCTCTGTTACAAACATTTGTAATATGAGATTTAATTTTTTATCTGCAATGTGGTCTTTCATTTCAGGTTCAACAAGTAGTAAAGACACTCACGATATTCTTTATGCACGGCAAAAAATTATCGTCACAGCAAAGGCTTTTGGCTTGCAGGCCATAGACCTTGTCTATATAGACTTCCAGGATGATGATGGGCTACGTCAGCAATCAAAAGAGGGTGCCTCAATGGGTTTTACTGGTATGCCTTTTAATTAATATTTCAAATACATTAATCTTCTTCTTAATCCTAGACCAGATGCGATACTGGAGAGTTTGCTTCGTAGCTTAAGACTACCTGGTGGATAGTCAAAGAAGTTCTAAACACTATAAACTTTTCAGAATTTATGCTTGTAAAACAGCAGATGAAAGACTCAAGGTGGAAAAATTAAGCCCTTAAAATTCTTCCAACGTATCACACCCTGGTGTCATTCTTTTATCAGCAAAAGTACAATATAAACAATGCGTAGTCTCCTGCCCTTCCCATTCAGGCGAGACATAATCTTGGCCAAAAATCTGGGCACATTCCGTTTTCCCATTCAGCGAGCCTGCAGGCATACATTTATGCTCAAAAATCGTTCCCACCGCACTTTGAATGTCAGATGTTTTAAAAGTCTTTAGCTGATTTGACCAAAACTTTTCCCTATATACAAATAGCTATTATAGATTCAATTGAATAAGTGGGGCGGGGGGGAATCTTGAGAGCCAGCATTTTAGTGTGAAGTATATGAGAAACCGCCACCCCCACCCCATATGCTAATTCAGCTTTGATAGCTATTTTCTTGTCAGTCTTCTCTGTGAGCTGCTGTCCTGTATTCCGACTTGTTTCCCAGTAATTGTCTGTTCACCTGATGACACCTACGGGAACTGGCAAGACTGCACAATCAAGCAAGCTTCTTACAGCCAGCCACTGTAACCTAGGCATTTCACCCATGATTGGTACACTAGATCATACAAGCACCCCTGTGAGATGTGACACATAACAAAGATTGCAGCTTCGTGATAAAAATCAGCTACTTAGCTCACACACGCAGCCTTTAACGTGCTTTGAAAAATAACAGCGCCAACATTGCAGTGATATGTTTTATTTGCTTTAGATAGAAGATATGCAAGTTTTAATACCAGGGAGTTCTTAATCTAATAAGAGGCTAGTTTTAAATGAAAAGATCTGAATCCAAACATGATATCTTGCTGGCTTCTGGGGGAATTAAACTGAAAGAACCGCCTGAATTGCTAGGTGGCATGGAGAATACTTATCCTGAAAAACACAGACACAAACACACATACACAAACTAGATGGGTTTGTTTTCCATTCTTCTAAATAAGAATCAACCAATGAATTGATTAATTACAAAATATGTGCATGTTTCCCATTCACTTGATTCAATTTTTTTTGCTAGTATTATTTTATAGCAAAAAGATAAAATCGCCCTCAAGTTAAATTTGACTTCTATGTCTGTATAGTTCTCTTGACAACATAGAAGTGGTTTCTCATTGCTTCCTTCCAGTCTGTGCTCCAACTTTCTAATCTCTGAAGGTTGCCATTAACCAGAACTTCTGAACATTTCAAGATTGGTCCCAGTTAGCTAAGGATGTACTTACGCTTAGCAAATTATTTTTCCTTCTTTGAAAAACTGGAAAAAGTCCTGTTCACCTGGATTAAAACTACCTCAGTGATAACTAATCTGAATTTTAAAATAAAGGAGTGGCCCATTGTAATGACTTTTTTTTTCAATTTAATTTTTATGCAACCATTAGTATTTGCTGTTACTGAAGTAAAATATATTTTTAAACATGACGAGTACTTATTGATATTATTAGATTAAAATTTGTTCAGCAGCATTACAGCTTGCTTTGCTTGTTGCTGTGTTATTACACATCAGCTGAAGAATTTTGCCCATGCAGTTTAAAGCATTTCAGCTTGACCCTACAAACCTTATTCCCTTATCGTATTTGCTTATAGCCAAATTACAACCCCTTTTACCAAACGAACCATTTTATAAAAATGAGTTCAATCATTGTTTAGAAGAAGGTTGGATCTTCTAAATAAGATCCTATCTTATTTGAGAGGTCACTCAGAAGCTTGGTAGCTACTTTAAAGAGTTCTGCTACCGGTATATGGCCAGGATTGAATTTTTAAAGAATAAAACACTCTTCCTAATTAAGTGGTACCTGTATGTGAATAGGTGATTTATAGGCACAATGGCTTGGGTTATCAACGTATTATTTTTAATTATGTGAGCATTTTCTCAAAAAAGAAAGAGCTTCATCAGTTTTAAAATTCAGCTGAAGAGAAGGTTGGTTTTGTCAACATGGTCAAATGGGAAATGTGAAGTTAAGTATGGAGGTGAGGGTAGGAGGAAAATTCTGCAACCCATCTAGCAAAAGGATCTTTACTTTCCAAAAGAAGGAAATCACAAACCATTTTTACTGTTATCTATCTGTAAGGACGTGGCTGAAGCATTCAAACAAGTTCCAGGTATATACTATGGATTGAATGATGATGAATGATTTGTGTCATTTAGAAACCTGAATAAGGGTGCCAGGAAGCTTTGACTTGGAGAACATACAGCCAGAAAGAAAATATTCAGTACACTTACCTTTGCAAACAATTGGAAGAGATAGGCAAAACTGAAGTGGAGGGGGGGGAATCCCAAAATTTTAATGACAATAATAGCTGTCAGAACAACAGCTTTCCTTAAAACTGAAAAAAAAACCCTGGAGAACAGGAAGATCAACATCTAACTTTCATGTCAAGCAAGAAAAGAGAAGAATAAATACCTTGATCAAGAACATCACCAAGCAGAAGAAAAGAGGAACATGAGAGGTACTTTTAAGAAAATCTGAGAAACCGTAAGAAAATGTACATCTGAAGTAAAGAATATTAATTACAGTAGAGATCTGTTAGAGCAAGTGAAGGTGAAAAGGCTGTACTGAACTCTTATATAAATTAAAGTATAAAATGATAATGACAAAAATATGCTTGAGATAGAGAGTTCTTTGAGTATCAGAAAAGGCTCTCTGTCAACCAATATGGAAAGACACTGGCCTAGAAACTGGAAATAATTGGAGGTGACACCTAACTGAAGAAGGGAGAAATAAAAAGGAATGTACAAATTACTGACTTATTGTACTGATTCCTCACACCAAATTTTTTTAGCCTAGGATCTTAGAAAAAAAACAATAATACCAAATATGGAAAAAGAATAAAGCCAAATGATCTATCAAGTGTCAAAAAAGGCAGAGAAGCACAATGTCAGAATGTGAATACTGTAGAAAATATATACTAGATGGAAGAAATGAATACAGTAAGGAAGTGGATCTTGCTTCATTGTACAATGCAAGGTTATAGATTATGAAAAAAAGGATATCCCAATTCTATTTACAATTATTATTGTGATAATTTACAATCATTGTATGTGAGTATTTGGGACTCTAATATGAATTGCAGACTTGGAAATAATGTTATCTATATCAGCGTCCCAAACACTAACTATTAGATATATGTAGATAACATTATTGTTTAAGCCAAAAGCAAGCAAGACTTCGAAAAAGTTATTATGAAAGTAAAAAAGAAAAAGTGAAGAATCAGACTTAAGGTATAATATTGCAAATGCTATTACTATCAACCAGCCTACCAAATTAATAAGTTCACTTGAACCTAACAGCGAACAAGTGAAAAAGATATCTAATTTTATTGAAGAAAAGATGATGAAGAACAAGGATATTTCTATCACAGCAAAGAACAAGACAGTTAAAGCACTGGCCTTCCCAGTGGCCTCTGGCTATGAAAGGCTGCACATTAAGAAAGAATGAAAGAAAATACTTTCAGATTATCAATCTTGAGATATTTTCTGAGGGTATCATGGAATGCAAGAAAAACTCCACATCAAATGAAAACTGGCAGTTCTCTTGAAGTAGGAACAGCAAGCAGAAATGCATATACTTCGGACATGTGATTCAAGCTGATAGATAAGGGACTAGAAAAATCAACCTATGCCTGGCAAGTATGAGAAGACAACAGATAATAAAGAAGATGGATGAATCAAAGAAATTACAGATCTGTCCCTGGAAGAGCTACAAGTTGTGACTAAAAGCAGATCAAGATATCAAGCATTTGTCCACGTAAGTACCATAAATTTTAAACTTGATAACATAGCTAACTGGGGAATTAATACCAATGGCAGGCAGGTCCAGATGATATTAAATTTCTAATGCATTCCTTTAAACATCCTTTATAATACATTCTCAAGATGGCCACTGGACCTCAACTTTACCACTCTTGGTTCAGAACCTTGAAATGATTAACCAACCTGCCATCTGTTGCAGAATCAAAATCAAATTACTTACCCTCAAGATTTGATAGCATGAACCTCCAAGTATCAAGTTTATTATTTTATCCCGAAATAAAGGTTATATTTTAAAAAATAATAGCAATCCTATCTGGTTCTGTATAGGATTGGGCTAAGTATAAATATGCAGGTGTAGATTTGGTCAATTTCACAATGGATTTTGCAGATTTCTAAGCTAAATATGAAATCTTGAGATAATTATGTTTCGTATTTCCATAGGTAGGCAGAGAGCAAGATGTTGACAATAGTTGATTTCTAGGGCAAATTGAGCCTAATCTAGAACTTCATAATTCCATGCTATTTCCTGTTTGAGGTTTCTCTGAGTTATAAACCTCATGTAAAATATATAGAACCCAAATTAATTCTGAAATGTTTCTTACACAACTTGGCAATTTTTCTTCAAATTCAAAAAGTCCAAACTTTCAGCTTTTGTTTGTTTGATAAAACCATTTCAGGATATTTTTGAATGCAGAAGTAAATACATGAGGAAATGATTCAACTGTTCGGCCCACCAGGATAACTTCTGGAAAATATTGCCGCAGAGGTGGGATGGTTTGCTATCATCTAACTTTCTCATCTAACATACAGTTCAAAACATTGTTTCTTCCAGCTTCCTCTTTAACTTTACACTCACAACATAAAAAAGCAGAAAACAACAAATTTGCATATTAGCATCTACTTGACAGGACTTCTTGTGTTTAAAACTACACTTGGAGCCATATTATCAGGAAAGTATGATCGTTTTTACCATGGATATCAATAATGTTGGCTAAAAATGACTTTGATAGGAAGGACCCATGGCATGTACGGGAGAGGGAGCATCAAAAAAAGTTACGATGACAATTTCAACTGCATGATCAAAGACTTTGTTTTATCTAAAACAAAATCTGTTATTATTGAACTAATACATGAATACATCCCTCAAGGCTTTTTGCCTTAATGTAGTAAAAAGTATGCATATACACACATATTTTAAAAAATAGTTGAAATTTAATATAATTTCAGAACCCATAATTTCTAATACAGTTTTCATTTTAATATATTTTTATTAAAAGTATTAAAAACTAATAAGAACTACAACGAATGACATTAGAAAGAGAAAGTGAAAAAAAAGGAACATAAAAAGCTAAAAGGGCAATAAGTCGATAGGCATTTCCAGTCACCAATAAATGTGGATATTGTCTTTTCTCTAATGATAGATGCTACTTTATCCATCTCAGCAAGATTTGTCAATTTCACTAGTCATTCCTCTATAGTGGGTAGCACCGACCATTAGTCATCTACGGTCCTTAATAATAAATAATTTCTATTTCCACAAAGGTCCAGTCTGTCTAATTAATTTTGCTATTTTCAAAGGCATTTTCATCAGAATATAAAATGTATTATAGACCCCTTTATCCATTTAAAACCTTTCTGAATCACAATCTTGTTCATTCCCAGAAGAAGACAACTCACCAAGAATCCCGAGAGCCTTTGATCTTCTCTGCTGTTCGGAATATCTCTCTTAGATTGTAAATTAGTAAAATTATATGTCCGTAAAGACGGCTTAGTAGTTAAAGGCATGCTGATAATCTCTTGACTCCTAAGTCGTTCAACTTGCAATTTGCCACAAGAAACCCAATTCCGGAGGTCTCCTTGTGAGGAGCAGCTCTGATAGGGCACAAATGGACAATCCTATAAATTCTTCTTTTTGAAAGATTTTTGCAAGCCGGAACCTGGCTCCTGGCCGCTGATTTCACTGTGTTGTTGTCCATGCTCATGGAGCCACTCATAGGGACATCTAACTTGCCATAGGTCCTCAACGGGAAGTCGAATTTCTTCAATTTCTTCAATCCCAGTTAAAACGTTCTTATGAAAAACATTCCTAATGAATTTTTCAGAACTACTATGGTGAAGGAAATGTAACATGATTTCCAGTTTTCTTTTCATATTCATTCAGTAATAAATTAAAATTTGAATTTCATACAAATATACAAGGTACAACCGATCACTGACTCAAAGTATCTCTGTTTTGTAATTCTCATGCCTCCTCCAAATTTATTTGACACCAAAAATATTTGTTTTTTTAAAGTATCATTAGTTCCTACCAAAAAATTTTAAATTCCTTCTTTTACCTTAAATCTTTTACTGTATAATAGTATGCATTAAGTGTAAATCCCATGTTAGTCTTTGTCCTAGATTGCCCTAGCAATGAAATAGATATAAAAAATGTTGATTACATTTAATCAACACTCTTGAAATGCATTGTAGTTTTTAAGGCCATGTTTGATAACTGTTAATCTTTATAGCCCAGGGATTTACATTAGGACTCTGGGTTTAATTCAGAATTGGCCATACTAACAGGAAACCATTTAATATCAATGAAGTCTGTTTGTCATGACTGCCTCCAGCGAATTCTGTTGGACACTTAAGTCCACAAGGTATTTGGCTATATAAGGAACAAAAACATGCAACTGCAGCTTTTTAGATTTTTGCTGATATTAAAAGATTGAAGGCTTTTTGCCATGTATATAATTTTTAAATTCCATCCACATCTTTATCAAAACAAAAAATGTCTCAATTTAAAATATAATTTAACAATAATTTAGAGATCCATGTTTTGAAATACAGTGCTTCTTTTGAAAGATATTTTATTGGGGCTTTCATCATGAAATATTTGTGCAAAACTATTCTGAAATTGTAATTTAATTGCTTACGAGTATAATAGAGTACAAATCCAGTATGTAGGTATGTTTTTCATTCTTGTGACATAACTTCAAATATCTTAATTTGGAATAATCAAAATTTGAACAGGAAACGAATATTTTTATTTGTTTTACAAAGCAGCCTTTGAACAGCTGAAAATAAATCTACTGAAAGTTATGAAGCAGCTGAATCTCACACTACAAATACCTCAATTATAAGTGATAACGTAATTAAAATCTGAAAAAAAAATAATCCAAGCTGTGGTTTCTAAAGGATATCTTTAGCATAAAACAGATCTTATATTAATAAATTCCTGAAGACGTGGACAAAATTGACCCTAAATCTTTTTAAAGTAGAAGCAAATCATTAAAAATAGTTTTCTTTCCGCTTAGAATTTTTAAAATAAAATAAATAATAATCTGCACTCTACATATAAAATTATGACTATATACTGTGGATAAAATTAACCACTATATTATTGAAAATCAAAATGCTGAAAAAATTATATATTTCTTCCTGATGAATAATTTGTCCTAAGATGAATCCCTTATAAAGAAAAAAAATATTACTTCTTAAAAGTACATGGTATAATTTAATTATTTTTAATTTTTTGCTTGTTCAAGGAATATATTTCAATCATTTTTCAGTATTTCCAAGTACTGTATACTGAAGATACTTTTTTTAAAAAAATGAAACACTCACTATATTGTAATTACAAAATTGTGAAGAAAAAAATGTAAAATGTTAAATTTGTTGAGGACTTTCATTTAAATTTTATGTAGTTTGTCTTGGCTGGCCAAGCAAGAGCAAAATGGTAGTCACATTAGAAAAAAACATAACCCATGTTGTATCATTTCATTAAGAAAGAGAATATTTGCATGGATCCTGTCTAATATTTGTGAAAGTCTTCATTTTGATATGAAACAAGCTATAAATAAAATAAATAACCATAAGTCTGTGTTGATATTAACTACATAAGGAATATTTTCAATGTACTTATTTAGAATTATAAAGGATTATCCTGTGCTTTATGTTTGGGTATAGAAGTTAATTTCATAATTAATTTAAACTCTGGTTTGAATAAAAATTTGCCGAACAGGTTAAATTTCAAAAGGGAGTTAATTTTAAGCTGATGATGATGATGCTAATAGTTCTAGTGGTAATAATAATAAAAATAGTAATGGGAAACTGTTAAACATTCATATGCATGCAGAACTAGCAATTACAACATTTTGCCAGAACATCTGCTTGTTAATGCTGACTCTATGGTTATTAATCTTGTTTGTAGGTAAGCAGGTGATACACCCTAATCAAGTTGCCATTGTCCAGGAACAATTCTCCCCAAGCCTTGAAAAAATAAAGTGGGCACAGGAACTGATTACAGCTTTTGAAGAACATCAGCTTGCAGGAAAGGTAAAATGTTCTATTCAAGACTTAGAATGTGGATTCAAATAAAAATCAGCATCAAGTGTTCCTTGGGGAATTTAGATGAACCTGTTTAAAGATACAGTAACAAATATATAGAATGCATTGAATAATAGTATTTTTATCCAGGACGCTGATGTTGGGAAACAGAGTTGTGTCAAAATGTATGCCGTCCTGGCTTTAAATAAAAACGATCTTCCTGAAATCATTGCATTTCTAATCTTTTACATAAATGTAGATTAGATATGTAACCTCCAGTTACACTCCACTAAGATATTTGTTTTATTTTACTAAGATATTTGTTAAAGTGGTAATTGAAAATCAGTGCTTCTTTCTTCACACTGAGGGATTCTTTGCAGTCTTTCAGTCAAATTTATAGGGCAGCTTACAAAATACCCAACTAATTTCAAGAGTATTATTTAATTATACACAGTTGCTTTAGTTTTTTTTTATTGCCTGCTTTGCCCAAATAGCAGGTACCAGTTATTTTTCTAGTCACAATCTACAGAGTTCCTGACCAGGTGGAGGCACTTTTATTGCAAAGTGAAGTCGGAATACATGAAAGCCTATTTTTTGTCTGAAGGTTCTTTTAATATTAAAGACAGCATAGTAGCACTCATATATGATTGTTCCTAATTTAGTGCATCATTGAATCTCGTGTTGCCTGCTCTGTGGGTTTCTGCTATGTAAACATTGTGGTGATAAAGCACAATCTGTCTTCACTTTGTGCCAGTAACACTTAAATTAGGGGTCGCCTGAAGGAAAATTTTATGCTAGCTACAGCATTGTCAGCTAATTATCTTAAAGGTTATTTGCTAGAATGTAGTTTACCACTTGGGGGGGGGGAGTTGAAATTAAATGTGCTTCTTTTAGAAAGAGCCAAATCTGACATGCTTATCAAGCCAGCAAAGTTGTCCAGAAGTGCAGAAGAAAAAGTGTGATCCTTTTGGTGCAATTTACCCAATATTTGATTGCCAAAATACAATGTTCTTAGTAAAGCCAAGTACACACATACACAGCCACACAGAAAACTCCACAAGTGCATATGGATTTCTGGCTGTCTCTTATAAAGCCCATTAACACTATACTGAGCTATGAAAATATACAGTGTGCAGAATGGGAATTGCATTTTTATGTCTTCTGTTCTCTGTTTTATAGAAATACTAGAACTCATAAGCTATTGACATTTTATATTCTTTTGTATTGTTGAAATGTGGACATTTTCAATACCAAACTCTTCCGGAACTATGGCTTAAACCACCACAGTATCCTTGCAGGGGGATAACTAGCATTCTTATAAATAAAACATTATCAAGTAATTCCAGAGATGTTTTAGCTACAGGTCCCTTCAAATTACTGGTGTATTTAACACTGCAACTTACTTAGGATGATTTTGAAATAAATTGAGATAAATGATCTACAATTAAGGACATTAATTGTCTTAATTGTCTTTTTACAGAGAATCTTGTCTCTCTTATCTGCTTTGCAACTGCCTATAAAATGTAGTCATGGAAATTGAAGCTTCTGTGTGACCTGCTATTAACACTGAATATTTATAAATATGGCACTGGATATTCATTCTAGGATTAAATGCTGACCTCATCAAAGAAAGTGAGAGGGTTAGCACTGACTTCGGTAACAGCCTAGCGTCTTTCAGTGGGTTGAAGCAAAATGCTGTTTAAGTAGTGCTTCCTGGAAATCTTTAATCAAAATTGCAAAGTACAAGGCTTAAAAATCTGACTCTTGAAAAATCAGCCCACATCTGACTACTTAATTTCCCCAAAGAACTGCCTTTCACTTATGGAGATGGCACTGATATTTTCATCACAATTTTCATCACAACTTAAGGAATCTAATTTCGAAATGTTCCATTTTAACATAGATAACTAAATATCTTAAACTGAAATTGTGAGTGTTGTCCTCAATTGTATTAATATATTGCTCTTGTTTTCTTTGTAAGCCACACACTAATATTAAAATGCCAGCTTCTCCACTTCGTTTCTTCCTTTTTTTTTTATTAAGCTAAAGCTTTCAATTTCGGTGAAGCAGGAACAGAACTTTAGTTTGATACTGTTAAGCCTTGCATGAGGAGAAAAATGTGAACATGTTTATATATATGTGTGTGCATTAATCAAAACTGAAAGCCTGGAAAAAAAGGAAACAAAAAGGATTAGAATGACCAGCCTGCTGTCCGATAAATTGCTAATCTTCAACCTCTGAAATTACAGCTTGTTATTAATTGGAAATTTTTAGCAAACTAAGTTTGATGCTACCATTGATGCTACCACTGAACAATAGTTTATATTCACACAAAGCGAACAGTTCCCATTATTTGTCATAATCTGGAGAATACAGAAATATTTGCTTTGAGGGAATCTGAAATATGATAGGATATTTTAACTAAGGTATTCTGATTCTAACATTATGATGATTTTGAAATTTTAGACATCCACTAAAATCAAAATGTTTTTGTTTTATTAAAAAATGCTATTAAAAACATTCAAAAAGAGTAATAAAGGCATATTTTATTTGAATACTACGCTATATATCTTTTCTTCATACAACTCCCTATAAAAAGCTGAACTAATCAACATTTAACTGAGATTGTTCAGTTATATGTTTTTGCTAAGTTTTCATTCATAACAAATAAATATGTAAGTAGAATTCTTTCAAAACATATTCTAAAGGAGCATATATTCATTACACTGTATATTTCTTGAGATTTAGATAATATAATAACTCTACCTACTGCAGTTTTAAAAACTTAAATCTGTATAATTTTTATCGTTTTCTAAAACATTCTCAAACCCAATTCACAGTAAAATACAAGTATAATGTGATTCATTTGCTCCAAAGTAGCACGTTATTAGTGCATTAAGCTTCCATCTTTATTTTATAGCCTTTTAAAATAATATTGACTTTCAGCGTCAGTTTTGAAATAAATTTTAATGCATTTAATTTTCAATAATTTGTTAGTAATTTAAGCAGAAAACAGAAATATCTTGTTTACTAATTAAGAGGAAGACACTGGAGGTAAGAGCTTTTGTGTGTTGTACAAAGATCCACTTAGTGTATAAGAACCATTACAGGCATAAGACAGCTAAATGCCAAAATGAAATTTTTCAGTCTGTCATCATTGTACATCTTTTAACTGCATCATTTGTTCTGACAGCTGTTTGATGTTATCTTGCATAATATGCAGGTACTTTATTTTATAGAGACATTGACATAATAGTGGGGAAATTACTATATGCTCTGAATATAGCTTTCTGAAAATTTAAGGTTACCAGTTCTCATGATTGCAAGATTTGTTTGAAAATATCTGGACCATAGCTAGTAGAATTGTCCAAATAGAATTGTGACTATCAACCAATTATTTAGTGTTCTAGGAAATAAATTGCAGTTGACCCAAAATAAATTCTGCAAATTAGTAAAATAATGCAGAATTACTTTTATTAGTCATTTTTTCTTGGTTAAAATAAGACTTTTAAGTGTAAAGTTAAAGATCTTTGGATATAAACTATTGATCAAAGGTTGATCGGAAAAATGTGGATTTCAGTCCCATTTCCACCAGGGATTCTTATCTTAAGGCCTGAATATATATTAACAAATAATCTACAGCACAGTGCTACAGGATCAGTTACCTAATATGCAATATAATCTTAGCAGGTCCTGTATAAATTTTGCTGCTACATTTTCAAAGGGTCAGAGGTTGCCCAACTGTTTACTTCAACAGCAAATTGGAGCTATTAAAAATGAAATAATTTCATTTAACTGCATAATTAAAACATAAATTTTCACATGCATATCCCTAGAGGATTGCGGTGCAGTCTGAAATAGGAAATGCATTCTTGTTTCTACAGCTGAGCTGGTGTTTATTTGAAACCCTGAGAAAGGAAAAACGTAAAGGGTATGTGCATATGTATATTTTGCTTTCCTAAGAAGAAACAGACATTTTGAACATATGTTATACGCAACTATTTCAACATTGTTTTCTGAATCATCACAGATTTAAAGTAGCCTAATGGGGATCTGAAAAATTAAGAGGAAATATCATGAAAGGAAAACAAATATTTCTTGTCAATTAATGGAATATTTCAAAACGTTTCCTCAAATTTGAGCATGTGTGCACGAGAATGTGCTGGGGGTATGATAAACTTCAATGTAGAGCCAATATTTTTAACTAGAAAGGGAAAATACGAGGCTTCAGGAACTTGAGTGAGAAGGAAATAAGGGTAGGATGAGGTGGGGCATTAGGATTGAGAAGATCAAGATGTGGCTTCAGTTTGTAAGCTGTAACTGTCTGAACAATGCAAATAATTTTCACTACAATTAGCCCTTGGGAAATGTTTGGGAAATATGTACTTTGATTGAAAATGTTATGCAGATTATCAAATTATCCATTTTTTAAAGACCATTTCTTTATCTCTTCAAGGAATAAGATTTAATACTGGGTGACTATTTGTGCAGTCTGCTGTGCAGTGTTTTGCTTTTCAGAAATGATTTCAAAAAAAGACTTCCTTACAGTTTTGAAATTCTCCAATGATCTCCCTTCCAAAGTCTAACCAGGTCAAAGCCACTGAGAAGCCATGAGATCAGCCAAGGTTGACTAGATGCTTCTACCTGTGGAGGTTCCTCTCTATGGAGGACACTACACTCTGATAAGCACTGATCAAGGAGGGAATATTTTTCACACTAACAAATACCAGGGAACTGAAGCTTTAATTGGCTCGGGGAATATTTCTGTAGAGTACTTAGCCTAATTGTTCATTCAGCCTCTGGTCACCAAAGTGTAACCTCAAGCTGCCTCTACTAACTGAAGCTAATGGTTTCCTCTCATCACAGATGATCTATATCAACTATCCAAGCTTAGCTTCTCTCCAGAAATGATGGACTACAATTGCCATCATTCCCACCATTAAGCATAACAGGAATGATTACTGCATGTAGCTCAAAGGCAGCAAATTCGGCAACCCTTGTTTATTCATTGGCAGAAAACTTCTGGGAATAGGGAGAGGGAGAGGTCTTTGGTATTTGAATCTTTTTTCTCTGGCTTAGAAACTAAGGCCTCATTCATAAGTAGCATCTGATCGATCGCTAAATCACCAAAGCCTTTCTCTTGATTACTTAGGCATATCTGAGACATCCTTCCCAGCTTATACAAAGATAGTGTATGAAAACAATCACATTTTTATATCTGATGTTTTTTGATCCCCCATCAAATTTTCAGGTATGAAAAGATGGGCAGAATGTTGAAAAATTCTGTCCTTCAGATCCAACTCACAGCATCACACTCCGCCAGAGCATGATAGGATGCAAGAAGATCTTGTAGCAAGAAGGCCATAAAGCCATACCTTCCACATCTTACCTGATGTTTCCCCACTCCCCTTGGGTTCCAGGTATAATGGGGCTCAGCGGCCTTCTTTCTTTTCCAGAACAGGGCAGAGCAAAAGAGCTAATGTTCTGGCTATATGGTCTTCTTGGGGTATACCAAGAGCATTCAAAGGAAAGGCAGACTGCCTAAATACCATTTCAACTTATTGAAGTGGCAGCAGTCCCACATTTTGTTTCACTGTATTTGGCAGGGGTTTTGCTAGAATTAAACCAGTTACCGCTAAAGCTTGGCTGAAAATTATTCATTTTACCCCATTCAGGTAAGAGTCATAAAGAAAGAGAGACATTTGACTTATTGCCAATTTAATTTTACTTCCTTCACATCCTTCCTGGCTTGCTTACTTCTGTAGCAATGATATCTCCATGAATCTCCATATCCTGCAGCTTCACCAAGGCCATGGTCTTTAAAAAAGTACAATACACCTCTATGACTGAAAAAGATCTTAAATTTGTTTACTCAGAAGCAATTTCAATTTATTTCAGTTTTGCTTATTTTGAAGTAAAATAGGTTGAGGCTTAGCAATATCAGCATCAAAAGATTTGTCATTCTTTCACGTCATATTACACGATCCTGACATTAAATTTCTCAGAATCCACCCTTTCTTCTTTGGAGCAGACCATACTAAGATAAGCAATATTAACAGGATTAGGATAGAATACTGTTGGAAATGTTAACTGAAATAAGCATTTTTACATGACACTTTTTTATTTAGCAAGGGCTGAATTAAATATTTAATACAATATATATATTGTCTGTGGTATCAGAAGTTGTGGGTGCTCCGACACTGGAGGTTTTTAAGAAGAGATTGAACAACCATTTGTC
>JANHJO010004624.1:14440-33386 GCA_032468235.1 Pseudoxyrhopus heterurus | reverse complement strand
TTTCCTTTCCTTTCCTTTCCTTTCCTTTCCTTTCCTTTCCTTTCCTTTCCTTTCCTTTCCTTTCCTTCCCTTCCCTTTCCTTTCCTTTCCTTTTCTTCATTCCTCCCTCCCATTTCCTCCTTTCCACTTCCCTCCCTCCCTCCTTCTGACATTCTGTCTTTCCTGAATGAGTTCACAGCCCGGGGCCTCCCTTTAGTTCACCCCCAAAATAACACTCTGCAAAGAATTGGGGCCAGCTGAGAAAACATGGCCCCAATTCACCCAGGGCGTGTCTAAAGCAAAGGGTGGATTTGAACCTGGAACTCCAAGCACAGGGAAACTCCAGACGCCCGACGGCTTCCAATGTCAGCGGAGGATTTAGACCGAGACCAACTGAATTCTTTAAACGGGGAAAAGTTGCCAAGTTTTTTTTTTTTTTTAAATGAGCTTTTGTGGGGAGATTAAGATGAGCTCAGCAGGATTACCTTATATAGGTCTCCGGTCCTGCCTTGGGTTTTTAAAGAGATCCCCAAAGCGCTTTCGAAAAGGAGTCCCGAGAGGCACATTTTTTTAGAATATATTTAACTTGCCCTCTTTAAATCTCCGCTTTCGACTCAAGCTGACACTCTGGGCAGCTCACAAAAGGAAGAAGCAAAGAGCCCCACTCAACAACAGCCAACCACAAAAGGAGTGAATTGTGTTTCCAGTTTAACAGTAGCCAAATGCTTCCTCTGAACCTAAAGGCTTCCCAGACAGATCACTCTCATTCCCAACACATTTGCTGAATCTCCTCTCAAAATGGCCATGGCTGCTTCTTACACCCGGAAGTGCTAGAGTTTTTAATCCCCTGCTTCCTCTTCCCCCAAATAATTTAGGTGCTCAATCCATCACCTTGTATAAAGATGTGTTGTCTGTTGGGATCCTATCCTTTTCCTATGGATTCCAAACACAGGATGGGAACAACAAATCATCGTTAACAACCACCAATGGGGTTCCATGATTTTATTCAACTTTCACTGCCTTGGGGGGGGGGAGATTAATTCTCGTAGCTTCACCCCCCTGCCCATAGCCTCACTTTAGACCTGCTTGGCTGTGTTGCATCTCTTGCATACATGCATGCACAAACACATACAAACATACATTTCTTGTCTGGGTCCCTCAGCAACTTGGGGTGGGTGGCAAGTTTTCTTGCACACATTTCTTACACACATGCATGCAGACACACACAACACACACACACACACAAACCTTTCTTGTTTGGGTGGCTCAGCAACTTGGGGTAGAGGGCAAGTTTCTTATTTACTATTTATCTCTAACTCGGAATCATTCCAAAAACATCCCTTTGTAATGTATAAATTGTGGGCATTTTCAGTAGTTCTCGTGAATTATTTTTGACCATCAAGGCGCCTTCTGATGTGACTTATCCAGCACCCATTCAATCCACATCCTTAAACATTCTTTGCCATTTAATGGGGGTTTAGAATTGGCCTAGCCCTTAGATAATCTGGGGCTCTTAAACCCACTTCCCTGAAAAGTGGCACCCTTTTGAGATCATCGCCCAAGGTGGGCAAATTATGGTGGACCTCTGCAGCGGGGACTGGGAGGGGGGGGGCTGCAGGTTTTAGAAGCTTGTTGGAAACAGACTCCCCTTGGGGGTCTGGAGTCTGGACCACCTGGGTTTCTTCCCCCACCCCCCAAGGCATCCTGGGAAGTGTAGTTTAGCCTCCTCTGCGCTTTCAGCCCCACGTCCTGCGATTTGCCGCCGGAGCGAGGAGGGCCCTGACCGCCTCTGGGTGGTGGTGCAGCAGCGCCCGGCCTTTGTGAGTGAATTGCACGCTCGTTTTTGGGGAGGGAAAGGAGGCGAGGAGAGGCGGCCGGGCGAGCGGCGGTTCCGCATCTGGGAGCGGAGGAGGAGGAGGGGAAGAGGAGGAAGGAAGCCTGGAGAGAAAGACTGGGCTTTATTTTATTATTTGGGGGTTGGGTGGGTGTCTCTGCATCCCCTCCAGGAATCGGAAGATCCGAAGGGGGAGCACGGAGGACTGGGTTGCAAACGGAGCGACGCCTCCGCGGTGCGCAAAACGCGTCCCGGAGGCTGCGGCGGGCGCAGGGCTGGCACCAGCGGCAGAAGCGTCGCCCCGACGGTGCCAAGGGGTGGGAGGAGCGGAGGATTTGGCCCCGCTCCTGCTGCGCTCCGAGCACGGCAGAGCCGGAGGGGGCCACGGTGCCTTCCCGAGCGGGCTGGGTGGGGCGGTCAGAGCGGACGGACAGTCCCGGCGCCGTCGGGAAGCCAGAAGCCAGCACCAAGCCAGTTGGAGAGCGCCGCGCGCGGAGAGGCTGGCGCGCCCTTGGCTGGCCCTCTCCGGCCGGCTCCTGCTCGGGGGTCGCGGTGGGACGTCGCCCCGACCCCTGCCTCGCTTTTCCCGGCAGGGCAAGACGGACGGGCGCTGGAGGGAGGCAAACTTTCAGGGTGGGGGAAAGAATGCAGCGCGCTCCTCGGCTGCGTTTCCTCCTGCAAGGGGTCCCTCCACTGCCCACCTTCCCCTCCGACAGTTGCACCCTCAAACACGCCTCGCACGTCCGTCCGTCCGTCCTCCCCCCCTCCTGCCTTTTGCACGCCTCTCCCGGCTCCCTCAAGCCGCTCGAGACGCCTCAAATCGCGGCCCGGCGGTCGTAAGAGCGAACCCAGCTGCGCGCAACCAACTTTTTGCGCGCAGAGTTTTTCGCCGCGCGGCAGCGCCGCGGCTGGCCGTCCGAAGCATCGCGCGCGCGGGAGGGGTGGGCTGGGGGGCTGGGGAGCCCAGTCGGTTGGCGGGGAGGGGGGGGTCTCTCCCTTGAGCAGCCTCGCACCCCCCTCCCCAAAAAAGGGAGGGGCGCCTTTCATCTCTTTTGCGCCCGACTAGCCTGTCTTTCCTTTCCAAAGGCAGAATTTTGGGGCGTCAGATGGAAGCGCTCATCCCTTGTTGGTCAAAATTGCAATTCAGTTGGGTTGGGGGGTTTTGGGGGTACACGCGCGCGGGGGGGCCCGCGCACACACACACACACACACAGACACACACACACTTTTTTTTAAAAAAAATAACAATTTTGCAATCCGCTTTTCCCAGCCAGAAATTCAGTCTACGGTTTTGGAAGGAAAAAAAAAATGCACCTTTTAACCAGGCGGATTAAGAATTAGCCACATAACTTCACCGTGGGTTTTTTTTTCTCTCTCCTTTCTTCTATTTTTTCCCCCCTCTCCCCCAAAGAGTGGTTTCAACAACCAATTTTTGGAGTAGCCACATTCCAGAGCATTCACAGCTGGGAACGGCAGTGTGTGTTCCCCTGTGCAGCGGCACTGGGTGTGTGTGTGTGTGTGAGTGTGTGTGCCTGTGTGTTTGTGGATTTTATGTATATGAGTTTACACCGGATTTGGTTTAACATGCATGCCCTTAAAAATCATTCTACTTCATTGCTCTGCGAATTTGGGAATCTCTCACTCTATTTTCCCCTTTCTCTCCCTTCTTTTTCCCTTTTTTTCTTTTTAAAAAAAAATCCTTGGAAGGCAAGCCATCCCAAAAGGCATGGGAGAGAAGGACTCTGACCCCCCCACACCCCACCCAAAAAAACCCACCCAAGATTCAATTTTGACGTACCTGACATTCTTCAGGAACAGAAAATGGAGTGTCTGCCTTTCTACCTGCAACAGGGACCAAATCAAGGACACTCAGCTGGGCTCCCCAAAGCAGAAGGAAAAACGTGCAAGAAAAGAGGAATTTTGGGATTAAAAAAGAATCCTAAAGCCTTGGTGCAGCTCTTGACTGGGAGACAAACAATATTAATCTTTTATACCTACGGATATAAGTTTGAATTTTTCTCCCCACAAGCCAAGTATTTAAAACCTCTAGAATCCATTGATTTGACAATCAAGGATTGCGCGATAGTTTCAATTTGAATATTCAAAGGCTTCAGAAAATGGACTCTCTTGGAGGAAAACCTAGCATAGCCCCATCTAGGACAGGGTCTGGGGGAACAAGATCCACCGGCCCCGTCTTCCTGGAACCCCCCCTTGGGGGTCCTGTCCAGCTTTTGAGCTCCCTGGCCCCAAACGAGGCAGGCGCCCCCAAAGAGAACCCATACTTTTGCAGAAGCCGAATTCTAGGCCCGCCTTGGCACTTCCGGGCCTCCCCGTCACCTGATGATGCTTCCCTGCAACAATTTGGGGAGACCTGGGGATCGGGGTGCATTGGGGGGGCTACCTGGTACATTTGTGGACAAAGAGGGCCTTGAAAAGGGATGTGGAGTGGCCAGGAAAATAGCATTGTGTCCTGCAAGCAACATCTGTGGGTGAATGGGGGACCTCATTCTGCAAGCTTTGGGGTCTTTGGTGTGTGCCCCAGTTTCTGCCTAATTCCCCCCCCTTCTTTTCCCCAACGTGGGTGTGATTTTTTTAAAGCTTCT
Organism: Pseudoxyrhopus heterurus; assembly: GCA_032468235.1. Classification (NCBI taxonomy): domain Eukaryota; kingdom Metazoa; phylum Chordata; class Lepidosauria; order Squamata; genus Pseudoxyrhopus; species Pseudoxyrhopus heterurus. The sequence goes on along the minus strand of JANHJO010004624.1, from coordinate 28,970 downwards.
CCTTTGCAACAGCTACTCCGATTTGCATTGTGGGAGCCTCCTGTCTTCAGAAAGTTGCTTATTTCTACCCGCTCCCCTGTTCTGGCCTTGCTATCGCAGGCAAGGCAGGCTGAGGTTGATTTTAACTCCAGAGGAAATTTCTCAATTTTGAATCTGGATTCTTTCACGCCTTTTCCTCCCATTCCTCCTTAGAAGGAACCCAGGACAGCTGAGTCAACGAAAAACCCTGCCTTGCGTTGTTAATGATCTACTATGAATATAATTTGGCCATTGTTCCCAATTCAATTTTTGTTTTGTTAAAAAAATAATAATAAGGCTTCGACAAATATTCCTGATTGAAGAGAAAGAGACGTACATAGCTGAATTCAGGATGTGATTCCTTTTCAGACAGGGTTCATTCTCCCAGAGCATCTTTTGCAGGTTGAAATGCTATGTTCTCCTTCTATTATTATTATTTTTTTGAAAATCAAACTGTGCATAATCTGAAAAGAATTACGTGACACTGGAGAAGTGTGAGAAAGTAATCGGAAAGGATTTTATTAACGGAGGGGGTGGTTTAGGGGCTCGGCCACCCCTTAAAATTCAGAAACTGTCAGCTAGATATATGAAACTCTGGGTAGAGAAGAGAGGTGTTGAAACATGACCTAAGGGATTTATAAATTGCTGGGGGTGCTTGCCCAAGGATCTACCCCCCCAACAACTTGTCTCTAAACTAAGAACTTTCTAATCTAGAACAATATAGAATATAAAATCTAAAATGCTTTTTAAAACAAGGGCTGCCTCATAGTATGGATTCCTGACCTGTAATAATTGGCTGTAGAAGTTTAAAGGAGGCTTGCAAACTTTAACCTTGAGTTCTGGTCGTGGTATGAGAAAGATTAATTGATTGATCGATTGATTAATCAATCGATCAATCAAATTTATATATCTGCCCATCCCATCAAAGGTAACTCTGGAGGGTCAGGAAGAATAAGTAAGAACAATAAATAAAAACCAAAAATGTACAGTAGGAAAAAAAACCCTCTTATTAATAAATATCCTACAAGCAAAAATGGATGCGGTCTGCATATTTTCAGAAAAAGCAGCAGTGATTGAAAATGGGGGCAATTTTTTTTGCCTTTTTAAACAGTACGTTTGGAGCTCTCAAAACACATGAAGTTAATCTAAAAGGGAGATCTGCTGTTTAAACTGCAAAAATAAAAATGCATGTTCTAGATTGATGGGCGTCCAAATAAGAAAATATTCCTTTATGATTATTATTTCTGGCTGGCAGAGAGAGATGGACAATTTTATTCCAAATAGAAGAGGTCGTTTTTTTATTCGAAGGGGAAGCAAAGAAGACAAAGACTGTTGGAAATGCTATTTTTTATTTATGGGGAAAGTTGACCTAACCAGTTTAGAACTTCAGTGCTATTTTGTTTTGGTTTCCAGTTTCAGAAACTCCTGGGAGATTATGCAAAACTTGGAATTGCTCCTATTCCCAGATCTATTGGGCTACAGTTCTCATCACCTCAAACAATAATGCCAGCTGGGGATAATGGAAATTGTAGTCTAACAGATCTAGATGATGCTGAGTAGGAAGAGACTGGACATTTATTGTTGCTCTTATAATTTTTGATAGGGCATCCAACTTTGGCAACTCAAAGACCTGTGGACTTCAACTCCCAGAATTCCCCAGCCAGCATGGCTCGCTGGAAAATTCTGGGAGTTGAAGTCCATAGATCTTACCAAGTTTGGAGACCCCTGGTTTAGAATCTAAATAGTGTCTTCTAAACTTCATTCCCAAGAGGTAAAAAATAGTTGAATATGAATTCGCTGCTTCCAAAACTCAACCAAGAATTCCTAATTCCCAGAGCATCAAAAGTTGCCAAATTTGGAAATAATCCTCTCTAAATTTCAGGAAAAATTCATCATGAGTATATGCGTAGGACTGGAGTTCATAGTAATAAACCATGGCATTTAATCTATATCAGGGGTCCCCACACTTGGCAACTTTAAGACTTGTGGACTTCAACTCCCAGAATTCCTCAGCCAGCTATGCCAAGTTGCCAAGTTTGGAGACCTCTGATCTACATCCATCTTTCTTTGCCTTTCTCCTCTTCGCCTCTTAGTCTGCTCTTTAACATTGGTTAAAAGTTGACTTAGCAATATATCTGGAGGCGACAAAGGTAGCTGACCTAATAGCTGGTTTCCTGGATAGCAATTCTCAACTATGGCAACTTTAAGATGTGTGAACTTCAACTCCCAGAATTCCCCAGCCACCAAAGCTAAGGCAGTATTTCTCAACCGTGGTGACTTCAAGATGAGTGGACTTCAACTCCCAGAATTCTCCAGCCAACCACTGCCTTAGACCATTTGTCTCTTTCCTAAGGATTTCTGCTAATTTACCTACCAAGTTGTCTGCTTTCCATCCATTGTGGCCTTATCAAAGTAAGCACTTCAAAAATGCAGACCAGACCAGCAGCACCGGAAATTGGGACTGGGGAATTCTGGGTATTGGAATTCACACATCTGGAAATCCCCACTGCTGAGAAATCGGGCCATAAAGAAACAGAGGGATTTGCCAAAATCTACCTTGGCTATATAGGTAGAGGATGATGCAGATCTGTGTCCCTGGGCTTTCCTTCCTGGAGCTGAATGGCTTAATTCAAACCAGTTTGCACAGCTGTGTCTCGTCTAACAGAAGAGTTTTCAAGGAAGCATGGCTGGCTGGGGAATTCTGGGAGTTGAAGTCCAGGCATCTTGTAACAGAATAACATGACCTTGGAGGTCTTCTAGTCCAACCCCTGCTCAGGCAGGAAACCCTAGACCATTTCAGACAAATGGTTGTCCAATCTCCTCTTAAAAGCCTCCAGTACCCACAACTTCTGGAGGGAAGTTGCTTTGTTTTGAGTAATACAATGCTTTGAGCCAGACATATTCCGGCCTTCAGCACAAAACTAGCTGGGTGATCTTGGTCCAGTCATTTTCTCTCAGCCCTAAGAAGGAGGCAATGGCAACCCATTTCTGAAAAACCTTGCCGAGAAAACTGCAGGGACTAGCCAAGGCAGTCTCCCGATGCAACTGCTTTTGTAAATCTCAAATCACTGAGTGACAGGAGCCAGTTGGCATCGTATGCAGTTTTGTAGCCACTCTCTCTCTCTCTCTTCCCCCATATGCACACATACAACCAACCAACAAAAAAAGAAATAAATTTACAATGACTTTTCCTCATAAAAATAGTAATTTACATTTTTTTTTTCAAAATGAGGAAGTTGGCAGGAAACCTGAGAAGATGGACACACTGCAATAATGGAAAAGTAACAATAGGTGAGGTGTGACTCAATTACAATGAGGGTCCCAACATACAAGGACAGATGTTTTGTTATTTTGAGCTCAAAAAAGAAAGAAAGAAATCAGTGGCCTAGATGAAATACCAATCCTTAAGGACATCTCCTGAACCATGTGGCCCCAGGAAACTTCTCACCCTCTCCATTGTCTATTTCCTGTTTAGTCTATTTCCATACAACTTCCTCTTCTAAGGTTCTGGTGACAGAAGGATATTTTGAACAATACTAGCTTGTAACAACAAGGGGTGTGTGTGTGTTGAGTGTAATCATTTATTTTCAGACCACAGAAGAGAATGAACGTTTCTGTATGAAGATACCAGATACTTTAACAAGAAATTAAACCAGGTAACCGTAGCTTAATAAGAGCTTAAATTCTATCTATTGATAAATACGGTAGTCCTTGACTTACAACCATTAGTGACCGTTTGAAGTTACAACGGCACTGAAAAAAGTGACTTACCACTCTTTTTCACACTTATGACCGTTGCAGCATTCCCATGGTCTCGTATTTATGACAGTCGCAGTGTCCTGGGGTCACATGATCCCCTTGCGATCATCTGACAAGCAAAGTCCATGTGGAAGCCAGATTTACTTAACAACCATTATCAGCTGCAGTGATTCACTTAACAACTGTGGCACGAAAGGTCACAAAATGGTGCTAAACTCACTTAGCAACTGTCTCGCTTAGTAACCAAGGTGTTGGACTCAACTGTGGTGGTTAAGTCGAGGACTACTTGCAAAACCATCCATCAGCCAAATTATAATTCAGTGGAATTTCTTAACTCAATCGCACGTAAAAGTGGTTGGAAACTTACATTCAGGCAAAAAGATTCAAGGGATATTTACAATTGTGGCTGGCTTCAGCGAACAAAATCATACGCCAATGTCCTTCGATAAATGTGTATGAAGACCGAGTGTGTCTTTTTTCCTTGTCCGCTCACCCTAGCAGATTATATTTCAAGATTAAACAAGGTGCACCGATTCACCTCTTAGGAAGATGCTTGTACTTCTGCTATCCTACACTGCTTACCCTACGGAGATTTATTGAGGAATAAATCCAAAAGGTAACAGAAGCAGCCATATATATTACATCATGACCCGTAAGCCACAATAAAAGGAGCCAGCTTTTAAAAAGCCCTGGTGATTTATAACTGGCACTTCAGCTAGGCAAACTAAAAGAGCAAAGTATTATTAGGTCTCAATCAGTTGAAAAGCTTCACAGGGAAAGGGATGCTGGGTGTACATCTTGATGCTCTAATTTTTATGCTATTTGTGGATATCATTTCAAGAATTGACATTGAAGCGAAATGAGGGTTTTAGTTTTCCTGATCAGAGTGCTCTGGGACAACCTAAAAGCTAGAACGTCTCAGAGATATAATCTAACATGCTCCAGGGTGGTTTGTCCACCGCTTCATTCATAACCCTGAAGAGCTGCACAAAAACAGACATTCTAGGCCTAGAAGAGAATAATGGGAACACATTTAAAGGAACATACGCTGAAAAACTGCAAGGTGTGTCCATTCCCACTGACTGTCCTAATAATACCTTTCAGCCCACAGATTTCTGCTTTGAGGCATAGTTAGTAAATAACAATTAAGGGAGACAGCTTGGTCTAGTGCAGTGATGGCGAACCTATGGCACGCGTGCCGGAAGTGGCACGCAGAGCCATCTCTCCGGGCATGCCAGCCATCGCCCATTGCTCTTTCAGGTTCCGGCGCATGCATGCACGCTGGCCAGCTGGTCTTTGCGCTCGCATGCGTGCCAGAAACCAAAAGACCAGGTGGCTGGCGGGCATGCACGCACTGGAAACTGGAAGCTCAGCTTCCTGGCGTGCATATGCGTGCAGCGGAGCTGGTCTTCTGATTTCTGGTGCTCTCCCACGTGCGCTCCCATTTCAGCACTTGATGCTAAAAAGGTGTGCCAACACTGGTGTAGTGGTTAAGGCACCAGGCTAGAAACTGGGAGACTGTGAGTTCTAGCCCCAATAATATTTGGGGATAATGAAATCTGTAAACTTTCTTAATTCTTTTTTTTTTTTTGAGTCCAACATGGTTAGGATTCTCTGCTATTTTTAATTGGGGAAAGTATAGTGGATTCAGTCATTGTTTTCAAACAGAAGTGACTTCCACCATATGCTGAGTCAGCTCTTGAACTTAACAGCGCAGGAATGCAGACGAAAAAGCAAAGTTGATTTATCATGGAAAAAATCAATGTGACAGAAGCAACTAGAAATCCATGACACAGTCAGTTGAGAACAGGCCTAATGAAGCAGCAAAGGCAGGCCACATTTAAATGCCTAAGCCATATTAATTTTGCAATATGGTCAATAGCCATTATCTTGGCAAGCTGCCTGTATGCACATAGATAGAAGAAGGAAGATGGACAGAAAGGCCTCTTTTACCTATGAATAAACTGTAACACCCCCCCCACCCCTCCTTTTATAACACATTTCTATCTATCAGGGAAATAAGCCCAAACTATGACTGAGCTACAAAAAAGCTTTCACATCCCTGAAAGGTGTACAATGGCTGAAGAATAAATGAAAACTAGCTGTGCATTTTAGAGACTTTGTTACGAGAAACATGGTGGGGCAATGAATATCCTCCACTCTGAAATCCACTTGCATACAATTGGTCCTCGATTTACGACCGGTGGCTTAGCGGGGGTGCGAATGTCCAATAGACCTACCTTGGGGCTACCTACAATGTGGTTTAAAGTTCTGATGACCATGTCCCTTCTGTGATCACGTGGCTGAGCTTCAGGCCCTGGGCAAAAGGAGTGCATTTACGGCCTTCTGCAACATCTCACAGTCACACAATCGCATTTGACGATGGTTTTGCCGAAAACCAGCAATTTCCCCCCAGTGTTTGGCCAAAGCACGCCCATAGTGAATCATAGCTTTGCTTTATAATCACAGTGGTTGCTTTACAACTGTGGCAGCCAGTTTTAACAACCGACATGTTCATTAGGTAATCCTTGACTTACAACCATCGGTTTAGTGACCGTTCAAAGTTACAACGGCACTGAAAGAAAGAGACTCGTGGCTGTTTTTCACGAGTATGACCGTTGCAGCATCCCCGCGGTCACATGATCAAAATTCGGGCGCCTGGCAACTGGCATGCATTTAGGACCGCTGCACTATCCGGGGGTCATGTAATTCCCATTTACGACCTTCTGACAAGCCAAGTTAATGGGGAAAAGCTTAACGACCTCACTTAACTGCAAGGCCTCACTTAACAACTGCGGCGAAAAAGGTTGTAAAATGGGGCAAAACGCATTCAACAACCACCTGGCTTAGCAACAGACATTTTGGGCTCAATTGTGGTCGTAAGTCGAGGACTGCCTGTGATTTCCGCCAGAGCAATACGTAGAAAAATCTTTCCGATTATTTAAGCTTTCCCTTGCGCCAGCCAGCTTTGAAATCCTACCCACTGAGCTTGGTTGCCGGTCTGTGCTCCCTCTGCTGATTAAGAGGCAGGTCAGCAACTTCTTCCCTCTCCCCACCCTGAATTTTCTGGTGAGCAGTTTTCGTTCACGCCTGGATGGCGAGTTAGAATTTCTGCAAACTGCCAGAAGAGATCTCTTGGCCATTTATTCTCTCTTGATGCCTAATTTGACTCTTTTCTTTACACTTAACAGTTCAAACAGATGGCCTGGTATAAGAAGGAGCCTTGAGGGTTTTTGTCCCCCCCCCCCGTCCCATAAAGGAATGGAAGAGTTAATAATATTCATACCCTTTCTAATCAAGGGTTGCTCTCCAATTGGGAGATGTTAAGATGCCATTGTAGATTGGGAGGAAAAAGGGCTAGAGAGAGTCCTTTGGGAGTTGGGCGGCCTAGAAGATTTAATTAATTAATAGGTTTTTTCCCTGCTTTCAGCTTGCAAAGCATACAGCCGTCACGTAATTTTAAAATAAAACATAGTAGTTGGGTTTTTTTTAAAGTAGCAAGCTCTGAGTCATTATCGAAGCTTTTTCGAATAGAGGGCATTTAAAAAAAAAAACCTATCTGGCTTGCTTTTGTATTCCCCCCCCCCCCCACTCCTCTTCCAGTAACAGAGCTCTCCTGCCAATGCGGAGAAGTCCACCCTGCTGGCAGCAGGACAACTGCAGCAAGAATGAACTCACCACTGTTTTGTAAAGCAGCCACAGCATTGTGTAAAGAGACCCCGGTCCTTCCGTGAAAGAAAGAAATCCTTTCTGATGTCATGTCAAACTCCTCTTACAAAACTATAGATTAACGGGGGGGGGGGGGGATCACATGAGAAATGAAAACATATAGACATTATCTGCCACTTCCTATTGAGGTTACAGTCTGTCCTTTTAGGGGTATTTTTGATGACTTATTACAAAGCAGAACAGTAATGAGGTTCCCAGAAAATAATTTGAAACACAAAGTCCATATTGTATACTTGACAACTAGCTCTTCAAAATTCATTATTTTCAAAAGGGTAGTTCAGCTGCTTATTTGAAAAATTGCTTTTCTGAAGCTGGATTTAAAAGGCAGATATGAAATCTTACATGAAAAAAAAATTGTATTAATATCTGATTAAAATGCTTTTCTTACAATTATTGAACAGACGCCTAAACTGTAACTCTGATCTGAGATTACTGGAGCATTATTGCTGGCTACCTTCTCGGAATGCAAAGGGACAGAGTCTCGTGAGAATTTGTGTATCAGGTTGGTGTCCCATATTTCTGTGCAACTCAAGGCAGTGTAAATAGTACTCTTCCTTATGTGTTCCCGCACAACAACCCTGAGTTGGGCTGAGGGGAAGAGTGACTGATCCAAGGTCACCCGGTGTCTTCTGAGTTCTAATCCAGCACCTTAATTTCTGAAACCAAAATGTTATCTTTAAATCAATACTGAAAGCATTTGTTGCATACTTTACATTTGTTCCCAATGTTTCTCAAATATAGACGCTTCTCAATAGCAAATGAATTGTCCAAATCTTACACAGAAATGCAGCCCTCTATTCCAAAAATACAGACACCCCTCTGTTCAAACATGGCAAACCACTCCTAATTATTTTTTCATTTGGATTACCAAACAATTGGATGACCCTCTAATGCAGGGGTGGGGAACCATGGCCCTATTATGACTTGTGGACTTCGACTCCCAGAATTCCTGAGCCAGCTGACTCAGGAATTCTGGGAGTCGAAGTCCACAAATCATAAAAGGGCCATAGTTCTGCTCTAATGGCTGTCGAACCAGACCATTTGGAGTTAAAGACACTCCCAGACGTACACCCACATTACCTTGGTGGTCCTTCTCAAGCTACGCAAGATATTTCTTTTCCTGGGGTCTTCATCAGTGGTCTCGTAGGGAATGACAGCATTATCTCCTTTATAGCCTTGGGATGTCTGGTCTTCCTCTTTCTTCCTGATGGGCCCCAGCTCATCATCACTCCCTATACTGAAACTGGTCCTGAAACTGGCAAACCGCCCAAGTCTCGTGCATCGGGTCCGATACAGCACCGGCTTGCTGGTCAGCGACACCTTGCGCCCCCGCTCCAGCGAGCTGGTGTCCATTTCACTGTCCGACCCGTTGCCGCTACCGTTGGACTGGGTTTTGTTGATGTTCCGAATGGTGATGATTTTGCCTTGGGTGCTGTCGTGAGGCACCGAGTAGATATTCTCCTCCTCGTTCCTGGGCTTGACCACGGCGTCCATCGGTTCGGCGTAATCCGAAGGGTCAAAGCCGTCGGTAGGTGGCCAGCTGCTGGAGGAGACGGGCTTCCGCTGCCCCTCGCGGTGTCCTTGCTCCAGGTAAGAGAGATCCCCCTTGGTAATATCAAAATGGACAGCGGGCTTTGGTTTCACCGGCGGAGGTACTTTGTTGTTCAGTTTGCTTTCGAAAGTGCTCATCACAGAGAAGACCGAAAGCCCATCGTTGCCCTCCAGCTCCATGGAGAGCTTGGAAAGGTCTTTGGACAAGGTGGGCATGGAGCTCTCATCCCTGAAAGGGCTGTAGCTGGGAGGCTCGACGTCTTCTTCGGAATCCTGCAGGTTGGAGTTGCAGAGCGGGGAGCCGGCCCGGGGAGAGTTGAAGACTTCTTCCGTGGTGCTGCAGGCTTCTGCAGCGTTGTCGTACATGTGGGTCGCCTCGATGATGTTCTTCCTCTCCACCACATCCTTGAAGAACAAGTGGAAGACCTCCAGCTTGTGCTGAGGCTGGCTGCAGGGGATGCTTGTGAATTTCCCTTCGATGTCCTGGGCGATTTCCTCCCCCTCCGTGAGCTGCTCCCGGCTCAGGTCGTTGTCCAGGACGTCGATGGAGCCCTCCGTGAGCGCCACAATCTGAACGGGGATGATGTCCTGCACTTCGCAAAGAAAGGCACGTAACATAGCCAGAGATGCCTTGCGCCTGGCGGAGTAAAACAAAATGTAACCGTGGACCAGCCAGCTTTTGCGAATGCTGAAGGCGGAGTGGAAGGACAGCAAGGAGAGCTCGATGCGCCTCTTGTGGGGTCCGATGGGGTATTCAAGTAACACGGAATTGCTACTTCCGGAAGGGGAGGGCCGGCAGGTTTGGGACTGGAGAACGGGGAGAAGAATATCGTCGGCGTTAAAGGGGTCTCCGCACAACAAGCACATGACGATCCGAAGGTCGATGTCGGCCAGATCTTTAAGGCTTGCGGTTGAGCTCATCAGGTTTAAGTTGCGCTTCGAATCCAGCAGGCCTTTCAGGACTTGGCTGATCTGCTTTTCGTTGATGTTGCGCCCGTATCCTATGCCGGCGGAAGCCGGGTCGAGGAACACGCACTGCAACTTACTCGCAATCTGCTGGCCTTGCTGTATTAAGCTGTGTAGTGTTTCTCCACTGGTGTCCCCTCTCTTGTTCACCAGAATGAGGGTGAGAGGAAGGTGAGCGAGGTGATTGTCCCTCCGGCTGAGGGTGGACTCTCTGCTCTTCTCGATGCTCTCCACCACGTAAGACAAGGACTCCTTCGAGTTATAAAGGCAGAGGCAGCCGTGGGGCTGAAACGTGGGCGTCTGGAAAGAATTAACCGGGAGCCGGACGTTACCCTCGATGGGTCTCAAGGAGAGCTCATACATTTTCCCGTCTATCACGTACTTGTCGTCGTTCGTGCAAAGAGCTCGGATCTCGTTGGCCAGCTCGCGGGCGAGTCCGTCTTTCCCAAGGATGACCAAGTTGATGCGGTCGATGTTGGAATCGGAAAGCAGGTTTTTCTGATTGCGATCCGAGGGCCTGATAAACCTGGAACTGATTAAGTGCTCTATCTTAGCATCTACGCAAGCCGGGCAGCTGGGACAAGTGTCCTTGGTGGGATGGTAGACGAAGTGAATGTGTTTCAAGATCAGGGCGTCTCGTTCGGCCTGCAGCTTCTGCAACGCTTTAAATCTCTGCTCTTCCCCCAAGACGTCCTGGATGACCCCCATTTTTTCTTTGCTGGGTTTGGCATCGAGCTCCAACTCATAAAAGAGTTCCGAATACTCCAGGAGCAGTTCCTGGAAGTCCTCCTTGGCCTTCTCGATAATTTGTTTCTGATGCCGGCCGTAAATATCCATGTACACAGATTCTTCTAGCCACATGTAAAAATCCTCATTCATGATGAAACTGCGAGCTTCTTCCCAAGGTTTTCCCGGGGTGATGAAAGGGGACGTCTCCAAATTCTCCTTGAAAGCCCTTCTCATTTCTGCCCTCTTCCTCTCGTTCCTCAGCTTTTCCAGGTGGGTCTCGTACAGCTGCTGGGCAGGCAAGGTGTCCATCACATCGAACGGGATGCGGTCGTTCTCCATGTTGTCGATGTGGCTGGTGGCATCCCAGGGCGTCTCCTCAAGCACGACGAACCACTTCAAGAAGTCCGGCTTGGTCTCCAGCAGCTTCTCCACTTTGATGCAACTCAAGTGGTTGATTTCATCCAGGTTTGGGATCAGGGCGTCGAAGGCAAGCGGCAACATAGCCAGGTACATCTTTTTCCTGCGCTCTATGTGCTCCTGCTTGAGGCGAAAGATGTGTTGTAAGAAGAGTTTCTTTGCTTTCTGAGTCCCTTCCAAGTAGACGTAATCCTGATATTCCGGAGAGGATTGCATCTTTCGCGAGACGTTGGACCAGGTTTCGTTGTGGTTTTTAACAATGCGGCTCACCAGCCACTCATACTTATCCTTCGCGGCAGCAATCTGTTGGCTCTGTTGTTTCAAAGCCTCGAAGTACGGGATAATTTTAGTCTTTCCCCTGCTTTTGTCGATCAGCTGCACCAAAGTGCTGAAGGCCAAGTCGACGTTCACGTTGGACCTGGCCGAGGTCTCCACCACCTGGAGGTTCTTTTTGCTGAAGATGAAAGTGTGTGCGTCTCGAATGTACCGCTCCACGCCTTCGTCGCACTTGGTCAGGACCACCACGGTGGGCTTCTTGGTCTTGGTGAGTTGATTGTAGAGGTTGGAGACAAACTTGAGCTGCTCGTCGAAGTTCCTGTTCATGCCCCGGCTGACGTCGATGCAGAGGAGAAAGCCGTCCACCAGCAGCTTCCCGTCGGGCATCTGCTTCTGCTCAAAGTCCTGCTCCAGGCCGAGCTGATCGGTGCAAAAGTACATGAGCTTTTCGGCGGAGGCCAGTTTGGTCGCCGCGGCCCTCTTGATGTAGGGCTGCAGGGCGGTGCTGCGGTGCGGCTGGAAAGTCTGGTCGTCGATAAATTCGGTCTGTTCCACAACGTGCATTTTACATTCCACACAGTCCTCCAGAGAGCGCACCACTTCTCCCCAGTACAGGAAGTGGTCATTGTTAACCACCCGTCCTCCAAAGTCACTGGTGCTGAGAACGGAGGTGTGGTCCAAGTGGAAATCGTCTGCTCTCGGCCGCACAAACCGATTGCAGAGGCAGGACTTCCCGATGCCGCACTGGCCTTTCTCCTTCTCGGTCCCGGACAAGCCCACCACACTGATGTTGTAGGTGGGAATGCGGACATCTTGCTTCCTTGCCATCATCATCGTCCAAACATCCTGTTTTGCACGGGGCTGCTTCCTAGGCTATCAGGGTTTTCCCGTGCAACCCCAAAATGGCAAGGGGCACTACTGGCAGTTCAGATTAAGGACGGTCAGCACAGCAAAGACAACGGTCCCCACTCTTGGCGCGCCAGCAGCAGCTCAGTTGTCACCGATCCTCACAACTGGATGCTCAGCATTTTTGCCTGAAAGGAAAAAAAAACAAGAAATGGTTCAGGATGGTTGAAATTTAATGTGCAGCAGACGTAAACGTGAGGACAGGTCATACATCACTTTTTTCCCCAGTGCCATTTTAATTTTGAAAGGTCACTAAACAAATGATTTTAAGTCGACTTGTACATGTAGAATCCCCCAACTCAGCCCCTTCCAGGAGGACAGGCTTAAAATGCCCTTACAGTATCTTCTGAATGAGCTTAACACATCTGGAAGGCACCACGTTGGGGAACACGGATATCATGTTTCTTCCTCTCTTAATTACTGAATGGTTGTTTTTGTTTTTAAGGTTCAGAAATGGCACTTTTTCCTCCTTGTGTAAAGGGAACAAAGTGGATTATTCTATTGTGCTATGTTAACCACAGCGTAGGTAGTAATACAGAGGTTAATTAAAAAGCAGTAAGCAATTTGTCTCAGCTCTAGCCATTCTGAAACATATTAGGCGTGTTAATCTGGGGGGACGAGTGTACTCTAAAATAGATTTAATCTGTTGCTTATGCTTTAAAAGTGGGGATTGGCACGGGGATAACAAGCGTGGCCTCTGGTCTAGAGTTATGACCGATGGATGGTAGATCTTGAATCCGCCGTCAGTATATAATACCTTTCGCTCTGATTGTTAAATAATGCTGCTTAACTAGTTCTTCATTCGGAATGGATTACAAAAGACAAAGAGTAGCTGTAAGTTTTTAATGCTATTGTATGTTTGAGTTGGAAAAAGAAACCTGGAACATTTGATCCCAAGTACATTCAATTTTTCTAAGCGGCAGTTTAAAAATCAGCTGAGTCACCAGATAAAACATTCCTAACTCTTTAAAAAACTGGGAAGGAGGAAGCTGGCACAGAGTAGAAATTCAACCCTGTTCTGAATCTGACCAAGGGTTTTTCCCAAGTACAATTACACCTCAAATTATTTAGACCAGCTCCATTCCCCACTGAAGAATCTAGAAGGCTGGGTTTTTTCACATATCCAAAAGAAATACACACACACACACACACACACACACACACACTTTCAGTGTTGAAAAAGTATCATCATGTTATGATTTTGCTATCTCTGTACAACCAGATTCCCATTTTTAAAAGCTATAAAGCTGCTGCTGTGATTAGAAAGTGCTAGACGTTTCTACATTACAAATGATACCCCCTCTCAAGGGAAAAGGCAGAATGGGGTTAGAAAAGATGTGGGGGGCATTCTATTAAATGAAATAAATAAAAATAACAGGGATATCATTTAACTAAAGGGGGACAAATAAGTTCTCCAATTTGGAGAACTACCAGACAGCAATTCTCTGTTAAAACATTTACAGGAGCTTAATGAAATTTTGTGGCATTTTTGAGCCTCAAATTTAGCAAGAAAGTAGCATGATTATAGTATGTCAGCTAGTTTCCTACCAAGGAAAGTTTTAAAATGGGGAAAAAATTGTAATACAAGTGTTCCAGCATCTAATACCCATGAAACCAGCTAAAATCTGCTTTATCCCATCCTCATTCCTTTGACTCTGAAATCAAGAGAATTTTCCTGACCGCCACATTCTGCCATCCTCGCTGCTCTCCTCAATCTTGCAGGGGTTTGCATAATGGCAGATAAAGAATTCAAGTTTCTATTACTATTCAGCAAATACAGAGACCCTCTCTGTAAAACATGTTGTTTTACATTCAAATTGCTTTTTGAGGACCCATGCATGAAAAGCAGGATTCAAGTGTACAAAATACATTAAACAAGTAATATCTTAAGCCATTCATGGGGATGATGGTACATCAAGGATTTGTCTATCTCCGTTGGTATCTTGTCCTGCTCTTCCCCTCCCCGCCCTCAAAGTATTCATTGGCCCCCACCAACATCAAGAGATTCATCCCTATAACCAGTAAATTCTCAACATAGCAAATAAGCAACCCTGAAGAATCTGATGAGTAGAATACATCTACACGCACACAGAGATTGACTCTCTCTCTCTCTCTCTCTCTCTCTCTCTCTCTCTCTCTCTCTCTCTCTCTCTCTCTCTCTCTCGCTCTCTCTCTCTCT
>JANHJO010004623.1:62226-77565 GCA_032468235.1 Pseudoxyrhopus heterurus | reverse complement strand
GGGCAACAGTTGCTGGAGGGAATTTGGGTGCCTGCATTTTCAAGTATTTTGGGGGCTTGATCAGGATATTTGATGATCTGATTCTCTGCAATTTATTGCACCCTAGAAAGCCTGCTGATGCATCCATGATGGAAAAAAAAAAACCTCATTTGTAAAAGTTTTGCTAAAGCTGTTTGGAAATTGCAGGGGGTGGGGCAAGATGGAGAAAAGCCATTTCCGTTTTACCTTTGAAGATGAAAATTGCTTTCTTTTATAGCTTTTTATTTTTAAAGATATCTGCAGGAATAGTTGGTGTTACCATTTGGTTTGACAGGGCCATCTGAAAATTAAACATGTATTTCCTGAAGAAATATTTCCAGTTTGGTTTTCATCTAAGCTGTAAACATGTTATAACCGATTAATGGCTGTAGCTCCCAATAGTCAGTTAAATTTGTAGCATTCTTAAGAAGGGATGCTTCAAGAAAAGAAACTGTAATGTATCAAAGGGTAAAACAAAACGCAGGGATGAACAGGTCGGAGATTCTTTCCCCTAACCCTGCCTGCTGCTTTGATGGGGTTATTCAAGAAAATACGTTTCCTGTTTTCAGTAATAGTAGTATTTTAGTTTGAGGGAAGGAACAGAACACAAAATGGAGTTTGGGATATTGGGAAAAATTCGCTATGTGCACCTGGAAAATAAAATAATCCTGAGCCATTGTTTGATGACTCAAAGCTCTTCTCCATAGCCCTTCCTACTATTTTGGTCAAATATATGTTAAATTCTGCAGCAGAAGAGCAGAAATGCATGGTGGCATTTTCTAGATGGACAATGGTCTTTTTTGCAAGTCTATGCTGAAAGAGGAAAAATAGAGACCAGGTCTATGCAAAGGCATTGAAGGAGGTGTTTCAGAACAGCAGAAGGAACACCTCCTTACAAATGATCAAAACAGCAACATCTTTTCCCAGACTCAAATGGCTGTTTTGGAAGATGCTCTTGGTTGACCAGTGTGGGTCTGGACACTCAGATGCTTCAGTGGGAGAATAGGAAGCCTGGGATAGAATTAATTAACTGGGATTAATTTGACGTAATATCAGTAATTAGGGAGCAGTCTTTTCTAACCTTTGTTAAATTCTAAATAGGCTTGTTAGTGGCTTCAAAGCATTTTGTCAACTGAATTATTATAGTTGGTCACACAGTCAGCCAGATTTGGCATTTTTATTTAAATTGAGTCCTTATCAAAAACCTAGGATAGGCAGATGTTTTATTACTATTATTAGATTTATATCTAATTTATATTTAAATTCCATGATCTCATCTTATTATGTAAGTGACTCTGGGAAATTTACAGATTAAAAATCATAAAACCATATAAAAAGATACAATTAAAATAGAATGAGAAACAAATAAAAACAAAGTAAAAAATAAAAGGCAGAGAGACTGCCCTCAGGGCACCAACTACTCCCTGGTGTGAATTATATATAACTCGAGGAGGGGAACTTTTACCTAGACCTCCTGCTTCCTATTTTCCCCACAATAATCCTGTGGGGTGGGTTGAGCCCCAGATGGCTATCACACCTAAGGCAGGAGTAGAAATCAGTTTCCTGGCTTCTAGGCCAGCATCATGACTGCTAACTAGATTGGCTTTTTATATCTGATGTAAAGTAACATAACAGTGTAATACTCATGACATGACAATACTAACTCTTAAACTTTTTCTTAGGATCTTGTATTTTGTGAAGCACTGCACATGCAGATAGTGTTCCATGAATAAAAAAAAAACCCCACTGGTTTCTTTATAGATAAATTAGAGGAAATAGATTTAAATAAATAATTTTTGGGAAAACACATTGTCCAATTACAATATGTCTCGTCTCCATGATATTTCTAGAAGTTGGAAATTTTTTTCTTGTTCTTACAATTCCTGACTTTTTCTTTTTTAGAGCCAGAATGCCACAAACAAGGATGCGCATGAGACCTTGGCTGGAACAGCAGGTTAATTCAAATAAAATTCCTGGGCTTTATTGGCTCAATAAGGTATAGAAAACTTGTACTTTTGCACTATCTTTTAAAGGCTAGCTTTGTGTACTTTTCTTGCTTCAAGTTTAATACAAAGTTATTATAGAACATGAAACATTATAGTGAGAAAAGTAGTGAGGCTTCAGTGCAATAGATTGTTGCTTAAGAATAACTACCATAGGGAAAAAAATGCCAAGATCAAAGAAGCAAAATTATTGAAAAGAAACTGAGAATGCAAATTAAATAAATATTTAATGTATTTGATGTTATGTTTAAAATTAATTTTAACATCAGTCTGAACTCTACGACTGAGATAACTTGATAATATGCTCTTGCACTTTTCTAGCTTTTTAAAATGCCAAATAGTTGAGATATGTAAGAGGTTCAGGCAGAGCTAATAGGCTCACTTCTCTGTGGTTAAGACTATGTCCAGAACGTTTACATGTGTTATAGTAAACTGTAGGGAAAGAAATCAATATGTCTTTGTTTATTTTGTTTTATACAACACCTGGCTATGAAATGCTACGCTATTGAATTTGTGGCCATATTCAGTAGACAAGACAAATGCTAAATGGAATAAATCATCAGAAATATAGGCTTGGTTAATTCACAGGTCGGGGATTGTTCTTCATTTTCAGCTTTCTACCATTTTCTTGATTTTCTTTTGTCTGCGCAATTCACTGATGCTTATTCAGAATTGTACTTTTTTTTTCAATTGCAGAAAGATAAAATGTTCCAGATCCCTTGGAAACATGCAGCTAAGCATGGCTGGGAACTGGAAAAAGATGCCTGCCTGTTCAAAAACTGGGCCGTTCATACTGGTAGGTGCCGTTTTGTCTTGGTGATAGTGAAACATTTCTAGAGATTTTCTAGAGACTCAAATGGCTACTGTATTGAGGGAGGAATCATCATATTAACACTACCCAAAGGGATCCCTTTTTCTTGCCCTGCCTCTTTAGGCGAAGAGTTTGTGGTTTCTTCTTGAGTATCTATGGTCAGTATGCTCATAGGGAGTTGCATGCTGTAAAAGGTTTGGGTTTCAGAATGCACCGGAGCACAAAGGCAGTGCCTTCTTAAAGCATGCAACATTTTTTAAGCTTGCATGAAAGTCTGACAAACAGAACCCTAACCCTAACCCAAAACAACTCCTCTAAATAGTTTTTCAAGCAAGTACAATCCCAACATTTACTAGTTAAAACAACTGGGAAGACTCCCCCCCCCCCAAAAAAAAAGACTGTATATTTATCCTGGAACTAGTTGATAATATATTCAGCTGTTGACTTGTGCATATTTGTAGCATCTCTCTTTACAATGAGCAATCGATTGTTCATCGTGAAGTGTTCTTGATTCTCCCTTAATATGTATGTTGTTACAGAAAGGTGATGGTGATAATATTACAACTGCCTTTTGAGCCTTTCTGTATTTTTCTACCTCCCCCCTCCTTGATTTTTGGTTACCAAAAATGGCTCTTGTATGTTTGAAAAAGTTTGTCTGATATATTCAAAATTTATGTATTTATTTAATAAACAAACAAACATGTGTTGCTGCCCACCTTAATCACTGTAACTCTAAATGGCAAATAAAAAAAATGAAAACACAATAACAACAACAACCAATTAAATATCTAGTTGAGGACCATAAAACATTTTCCAGTAACATAAAACTGAAAATTTCTAACACCCTAAACAAAAGACACACCTGCCAGGCTCCATTAGCATTTCGGCCCCAGTGCCTGGGAGGGAACCCCAAGCCTTCAAGAAAGTCATCAGAATCAAGGCCATCTTTGTGCCATTTCACAAGTCATGATTCAATAGCAATAGATAAGTAAGAAGTTGTTTATAGGAATAGTTAGATATAGTTAGTCATATGTGTCACTTAGTCATCTAGTCATATGTGGATTGGGCCGGTTGGAATCAGTGGGCTCACTTGGTGATAATCGTAACTTCTGACTTCAGTTGATACTTTCAATAACTAAGGTTTGTATCAACAGTATGTTTGTAAGTCTGAATTATACTGAACTGCACAGACTGAAAAAAGCCAATGTCAGGCACACAGAAGTGACAGTCGGTTCCTCTCAGGACCTTAGTATAAGATGCCATGATGAGATTTAGGATCCCGTTGGCTGGATGTGGCTTTTACTTTTGTTTTTTGCATACCTAGATTTACCTGTCTTTTTACAGGGAGATACAAAGAAGGTGATGTAGACCCTGATCCAAAAACATGGAAGGCAAATTTCCGTTGTGCCATGAATTCCTTGCCTGACATTCAAGAAGTGAAGGATCAAAGCATTAGCAAAGGACCCAGTGCTGTTCGAGTCTATAGGATGCTGAAACCCCCAGTAAAATCAGAGAAAAAAGGTATTGCTCAAAACTTACGAAGGATAGGGTATTCTTCCCAATACTTGTAATATAAAATTTGGTTCCAGTGTTACCTAAAAGGGCAGCCAGGTTGTTAGTTTTATGGCAATAACTGAAATCCATAGGAAAAATTTCCAAGAACGGCTATGGCTTTGCGGCCAACAGAATTGCACTATTGCAAACTTGGAGAAGAAAATATTATAAGATGGATAATGCCCAAATTGTCTGGCAGTTGCATTGTCTATCACCCACTCTCTCTTAAAATGTGTTTATTCTAAGCCTGTGTTTTTCTTTTGTTTTTTTTCCAAACAGAAAAAAAGTCAAAGTCGCCAAAAAGCAAGAGCCCAAGAAAGGTATGTGTTTAAAAGATTTGTATGGCTACCCACTGAAAGACACAACTCTGGTTAGCTGGCCACAACAATAATATCCAGAACTATAAAAATCATAAAATGTATCATAAAAAAAACATAAACTATGTAAAACCTTACGTGCAACGTATGTCTTTTCTTGAATAGCTTAAGTAAAACATGCATGTGAAATATTAAAAGGGCACAGATTCGTGGGTATTTGCAGGGCAGAAGTCAAAATCTGCAAGGTGACTGGCCCAACCATAATAGAAATTTTGCTTGCCATCTTATAGATTTGAACCCTGCTCTTCCCCTGAAGATGCCACTGTCCAGCTTTCACACAAGGGGTGCTTCCTGTGTCTCTGCATCCATTGAAAATCTTCCTACTGAGAATAAGTTGTGGAAGATAGAACAAAATGGCTGCTGGCAGAAATCATTCCTATTGAAGGAAATGCATGTAGTTCTCGATTTACAACCATTCATTTAGTGACCTTTCAAAGTTCCAATGGTGCTGAAAAAAAGTGATTTATGACTATTTTTCACACTTAAAATGGTTGTTGTATCTCTGGGGTCACGGGATTAAAATTCAGACACTTGGCAACTTAGCATCTATTTATGATGGTTTGCAGCTTCCTGGGGTTTATGTGATCCCTTTTTGTGACTTTCTGATAAGCAAGTCAACGGGGAAGCAAGGTTCACTTAACAACCATGTTACTAACTTAACAACTGTGGCAAGAAAGGTTGTAAAAGTCATTTAAAAACTGCCTTGCTCAGCAACTGAAATTTTGGGCTCAATTGTGGTCATAAGTCGAGGACTATCGGTAGAGAAGCATTTTGGGACTTAGTTGACATATTTTTAGTTTCTTGATTTTTAGTTTCTTGATCACTTTTTATCAGTTATCTAATTCTTAAAAAAAAAAGACTTTCACTCCTTCTGCCTAATTATTGACAGTGTTAAATCTTTCAAAATAAATATCTATTTGGACTCCCAGCTTGCTCAACTGTCCCACTCATATACCTTAGCTATAGACAATTGCCATCTAAAGGCCATTTCATTGCATGAAAATGAATCTTAAGCGAGAAAAGAAAAGCTCCAACAATTTACTTCTGCCAAAAGCTGTGCAGAATACCTCCCAAGGGGATAATACTGATTACAATGAAACAAACACATTCACATGTTTTGACCTTAAAATGGATCCCCAACCCCTGGTCCGCACTGGGCCACGGCATACCAAAAACCGGGCCGCGCAAGCAAGTGAAGTCCCATCCGTGGGATGTGGGCAGCCTGCAAAACCACGCCCCCTCCGGTCTGTGGAAAAACATTTCTCCACAGAACTGGTGCCCAAAAGGTTGGAGGCTGCTGCTTTAAAAGACATAAAGTTGACATTTTGCCATAATCGGGTCCTTCATCTTTTGCAGTCAGCGGATGATATTAAGGAAGAAGAGACAGTCGAAGCAACAAACAGCATTCAGTTGCCTGATGACCACAGTGGCTATGTGCTTCCTGCCTATGCAGCAGAGGACATGGAAGTGGGAAGCACATTTGGTAAGAAACAATTTTAATCAGATGTGTGGGTCTCACAAGGGAAAAACTGCTGCGTCCATTTTTCAGCTTGCTTGATTAGAGAAAAGCTAGCTGTTAGGGATGTTAAGGAATTAAGACATTTTTCTTTATACTGACAAATTCCCAATAAACTATTGGAGAACTTCTCAAAACTAAAGAAAATGAAAAGGCTGGATTTATATTACTGGCTGAAATGGGGTTGATTAGGTTTGTGGCTGAGTATGTTGTAGGAACTCAGACATTGAATTAGTGTTTGTGTGACTTAAGGTGCAATATCAGTTATTTGTCTGGGCATAGCATCTCATGTTTTGTTCATCCCGGTATGGTGGTGGTGTCAATCATTTTGTTTGTTTGTGTGAAAAATATGTGCCTTGCATTATAAATCTCATACTTTCAATGGATATTTTTTAGGTATTTCATGTGAATTGAACAACGATGCCTGGAGAAATTGCCCATTGGATTTTCAGGCCCCTGACAGCACAAACAACATATACAGACTTCAGGTTTCACCCTGCTATTCTTCTTCTTCAGGTTAGTATTTAATTGTTCAGAACCAGCTGATTGGGTTGAGGAACAGAACCAAGAGAACAGTAGGGTTTAGGTCAACTGCCCACATAGATTGGACTTTCAGCTCCAATAATACTTCAGGTAATACAATTTAATTTAGTTTACCACAGACCTGACCCAGTGAAAGTTAAGCCCGTGTAAATGTCATTAATTTTATTAAGAGAATGGAAATATATATATAAATCTTTCCTGTTGAAATAAAGGGCTTATAAATACTTAATTACAACCTGCCTTTTGCAGTAAAAGAATTCTAGATATTAAGCCAGTGTGAACCGAAAGACAGGCATTACTTGCATGAGCATAAATTATCCAATGCTTTATTTTAATTTTGTCATTGACTACAAAGGTGTTATTGTTGATAATAGAAAACTGGAAAATAAACATTTAGGACAAGAATTCTGAGATTCATTGGGTATGTTTCTTTTCTCTTCCCTTCCCTTCCTTCCCTGATGGCTTCGTATAACCTACACTAACTGATGAAGAGGAGGATATTCCACTGTATGATGTAAGACTCTCTTTGTAAATAATTTTGGCTTTGTAAATAATTTTGGCATTGGGATAATACATGAAGTCTAAGGGGGGGTGGGCATGTAATGTGTATAAGAGTTCCCATTTGTCTTGGTTGAGAAGGGATACTTTAGGGCAGGGCTGTCAAACTCGTGGCCTGCGGGCTAGATGCGTCATGCACTGGCCATGCCCATGCCCGGTTTAGCGAAGGGGAAAAAAAACTCCTGATACGTCATGTGATGCCGCGAGTTTGACACCCCTGGTTTAGGGTGCCTTTCTTTGCTTCTGAACCCACATTAGATCGTAAGAATCCACGAAACCTAAAAATGCAGCTGCAATCTTTGTTTTGTAACCTGCATCTTAAAAAAGAATTAACAGTGTTTTTGAATTGAACTAGAAAACAGTTCAGATTGTTGATCTCTTTTATCTTTCCTCTCTGGCAGCTCCTTAGCTCTGAGTGGCAACAAAACAGCATTGGTGGAAAAGGGTTCCTGTTAAATGAAGCTGGAATCGGAAAAGGGTTCCTGTTAAGTGAAGCTGTAATGCAGAATCTCTCCCTTGACTTTACTTTGCAAGAGCAAGATACTGCCTTTGAGATACCAACGATAGGTATAAACATTTCACCTACATCTTCAGACTACTGAAATGTATAATGTCTCTCTTTATCTCATTAGAGTATTACTGAACAACAAATCTCCTATGTCACATGCACATAATACCACAACTGAGCCCAAAATTTCTGCTGATA
The DNA here is from genome assembly GCA_032468235.1 of Pseudoxyrhopus heterurus. Taxonomy (NCBI): domain Eukaryota; kingdom Metazoa; phylum Chordata; class Lepidosauria; order Squamata; genus Pseudoxyrhopus; species Pseudoxyrhopus heterurus. The sequence goes on along the minus strand of JANHJO010004623.1, from coordinate 69,479 downwards.
AGAAGCAAGGCAATTGTTAAATGAGTCATGCCCCATTTTATGACCTTAGTGGCATGGTTGTTAGGCAAATCACTAGATTTGTTACGTGAATCATGAGATGATTAAGTGAATCTGGCTATCCCCATTGATTTTCCTTGGAAATGACAATTCCAAGACTCCAGAATGGCTGCAACCATTATAAATACATGCTAGTTGCCCAGCAACCGAACTTTGATCACGTGATTGTGGGGAGGCTGCAGTGGTCACAAGTGTGAGAACTGGTCATAACTCACTCTTTTTTCATTGCCCTTGTAACTTTGAATGGTAATTAAATGAATGGTTATAAATTGCGGACTACCTTTGCAGGTTCTGGAAGCTACATGTATTGCATTTCATAGAAGTAGTGCTGGTTGCAATTACAATTATATTGTATACTTGCTGGCTAAGGAATTCTGGGAATTGAAGTTCACAGGTCTTAAAGTTGCCAAGTTTGGAGACCTCTAATGTATAGTCTAAGATCTTCTACCCATATTTAGTTTTAAACCGGTATCCACCTCTTCCAGTTTAACAAGAGCTCTGTATGGGGAGGGAAGATCATCCCACACATATATGATTTTTGGTAGTTTCATTGAACTTGTGATAGATTCTCTACTACATTTTCTAGTGAAACCACATTCTAAATCTTGATTTCTCCTTTCCCCCCCGCAGACCTAATTCCACATGAGTCAAAATCCAGTGCAGAATGCACTTCGTTGGACATTCGAACACACTATGTACCCCCTCTATCCTGTGGCATTTAAACCTTTTTTATCACTAGGCTTGTACTGTTTTATTTTGAATCAGTTCAGTTCACCTACATGTTTAAAATGGAAAAGTGCAAGCAGTGTGTGTGTACAGTATATATGTATGTAGGAATATCTTTGTGATAAAACTGTAGATTTATGCCTTAATGAGCCAATTAAGGCTTATTTGCTGCTTCTTTCACTCTGTTCATGTAGGATTAGATTATAAATTTTAAACATGGAAAAAGTAAAAAAAAAAAACAGAAGTTTTTTCACTGTTGGTAAATTGGTATATATTTTAAGCCAGTCCAGAGTAAAAGTGTGAAATTACTCTCTGGAAAACTAGTGATGCCCTGGGGGCAGGGAAAGTGAACCTCCAACCAGATATTTCCTGGTTATCTTTTTTCTTCTTCAAATTTATCTTGGCCTTTAGTCTGGAGCCCTATCTTAGCATTTTAAACTGTGAAAAACAGATACTTGTTTGTTCCATACTTCTTCATAATTTTATTTATAACACATTCCACTGGTTACTTTGGACTTATTTTAGACTATTTCTACATTGCATTATTTTCTCCAGTGAAAATATGCTTTGAAGTTGATAGGTGAATGTATGGATTATTTGTACTGTGCTTTTCAAGATGTCAACTGAATAAGTATTATGAAGAGTGCAAAAATGCATCATAGGGTTATATCAACTATACCAAAAAATAAAGAAAAGAATTTGGCAAACTGTCAGAGTGCTAGGCTGCAGCTTAAATTTTTGTACATTCTTTTCCTTGTACATTGTTGTATATAAATTACAATTGTCTTAATAAAAGATTATATATGAAGATATGTTTAATTTTCTTTTTTATTACCTGTTGGTGACAAAGAAATTAGAAAAATATTTTCTTAGCTCGACTACAGTTTCTATATACAAGACTTTTGCTAAGACACTGAAGAAAATAAAGACATTTTCTTCAATGAAAGGGAATACTCATTTTATCTCAAACAATAGGATACATTATTTACCCATTCCTTCTATATTTCCTTGAACTTCTGAAGAATGGTGTATACAAATAAATTCATTTTCAACTAAAGAAATCTCAAAAAAGGTTTATTCCGGTTTAGTTACTCTTAAGATTAAATCACATAAATCATTTAAAAAGATCTTGAGAATCGGATTTGGAAACCAAATATGGATTGGAAAAAGGCATAAGTCTATTTTGATCACTCCTTTAAAAGTGTGTAAACAACAACCATATGATGTCTGTCCATTTGCGTTGAATTAATGAAGTCCTCAGCTTGCACAATTAAGCCCAAAATCATTTGCTAAGTGAGACTGTTTTTAAGTGAGTTTTTGGCTTCATTTTGGGACCTTGCCACAGTTGCTAAATGAATCACCGCAGTTGTTAAACTAGTAACACTCTCCGTTGACTTTGCTTGTCAGAAGGTCACAAAAGGGGATCACGTGATCCTGGGGGACACTGGCAACCTTCGTAAATATGAACCAGATACCAAGCACCTGAATTTTGATCACATGACCACGGGTATGCTACAACAGTTATAGGTGTGAAAAATGGTCATAAGTCATCTTTTTTCAGTGCCATTGTAACTTTAAATGGCCATGAAATGAATGGTTGTAAGTCAAAGGCTATCTGTATATTGAAAAGAATGTCAGTAGATCAAGATCTACCAATGTAGGGTGACTATCCAAGGTTCTTTTTCCTTCTGGGTTAGTGTAGTATATTTACTGAATTTTCTAAGATTACATACATATCAGTAATGATTGGATTTTCTACAATTCATTAAAGATACTCTGTGCCATAATAGAAAGCTCCTTGTTTTGTTCTTGGCACTTAGTATGTGTGTAAAGGAGAGGCTGCAAACAATGACAGGTTCTACTCACAATGTATCAAGTAGCTTATATTATGAGTTTATGTTAACTCATCCATAACAGCTCTTCCCTCTTTAGTTGACTGTCTTGGGGGGAAAAAATCTGTTTAAATATTGAGGTTTGATATTTGTGTTTTTAAGAGTGATTTTCATTTTGTAACTTGAGATTTCCTCCTTAACCTTTTAGATTAAATAAAATAGAAAGGCACATTTTTCTACTGATAGCTCCTCTTCTGATGTTTACTTAGAAATAAATCCTACTCAACAGCAAAAGTTTATTATGTAAACTTTATTTATACTTTATTATGCACACTTTGTTACATAGAATATAATTTTCAGCTCAACTGGTTCTATTGCTTCCTGCTAATTATTGTAACAAATTTATTTCATATATACAGTAAAGTACAGGAACCTACTGAAAAATTGTATTGCTATCATCAGTGGCTGTTTATATTTTAATCTAGTAGATTTTCAAAATACTGTACAAGTTTTCACACTTTCTTCAACATTTGAATCTCAAAATTCTGCTGAGTTTTTTTATCACATTGCTATCACAGAGTACAGGAAAAATGTAACATTTTTGTTCTTTATGATGTAAACCACCCAGAGTCACTTAGTGAAATGGGCAGGATTTAAATTTAAGTATAGACACGGTTAAGGTTATTTCTGCTTAGATTGGGTGCAGATCTCACTATCAATTCAAATTACAATTATGGTATATATGAATCCATCCAATGCATACTTCTAACCTGATGATTCCATATCATCTCAAATAAGTAAGCATGACAAGTAGATCAAATAAAATCTAATATGCCTGCCAAGGTTAGAAAGTTGTGATGATCAGCCATCAGTCTTCCAATATAGGATTTCTCAGACCATCTACTGCAGAGGTGTCAAACTACTTTCCAGATGTATCACATGCTTGCCACGCCCGGTTTAGTGAAGGGGAAAAAAGTTGTGATACGTCACGTGACGCCGCTGTGATGATGTGAGTTTGATACCCCTGATCTACTGTTTGGGTCTATTGGAAAGGACTAAGAAAATCACCAAACCTTTCATGAGGTTGATAGAAATGGACCCAGAGCATAGAATGGTGATTCCTGAAGAAAAAAAAAAAGCTGATTTTCTGCAGTGAATTTTTATTCTAATCTGCCCATCACTCTGATGTTCTGTCTGGCAGAACTTAGGTGAAACCTTCCTGGAAACATCTCAAATCCCATTGCAGATCCTGAGTGTCAGTTTGAGAAATGCTGCCTCAGTAACTCCTCAGATGTTGTTTGCTAGGAAACACATCTGAGAAATCCATCTTTCTCTTGGAATCCATGAACTGCAGAACTACAGTCAGTTTGTTTCAGAGTCAATGATCAACTATGGGGAACTCCCAGCCTTCTGATTACTCAAGCTTTCCACTCTCATAAAAAAAAAGTGCTTGGGAGAGCTGGTTTATTTATTTATATGCCACCCAATCTCACTATCCAAAGCGACTTTGGGCAGCTCATGGTTTACAATGTTCACCAGAAAACTACCGGTAATGGCCAATCATAATTTACCAATCCTTCTAGAGATGCCTCTAGAACAGTTTTATGTTTTAATCATGTTTAAATAAAACCTGGACTTCTGGTGGTTTCCAGCACAAAACATGCTGTGAAACAAGCATAAAAGAGGGAAACACTATAAAGCCCCAGAAACAATGCAGAGACAACCACTCAATTGGTGCTCAACAAGAAGGGCTTTTTCCTAACACTTTTGTTTATCTCACAAAATCAAAAACCATTTCTACTCCTTAAAGAAAAAAGTAAGAATTAGATTTATTTTCATTGTGAGAATCTTATTAAACACTTTCTTTACTCTGTAACTGAGCCTTTAATTACGTGGTGATGCCCAGCCTGAACTACCAGAACTGAGCCCCATTTAGTGAATGAAAAACTATCCAGTTCAAGCTAGAAAAATGAAAAATTACATCTACAGCAATACTCCCTGCTTCATTTCCTGTTTGAAACAAAAATGTTCCTACTAGGCAGTAATACAGTGCTTATTATTGGGTTGTCATTCTCATTTAAGAAGTCCTCACAGAGGACCTTCAAAGTCTTACTATCGCTTTGACTCCAGATATGCCTAGAACAGGGGTGTCAAACTGGTGGCCCGTGGGTCGGACGCCTCAAATGCAGGCCACGCCCACTCCAACTCCGCAAAGGGAAAAACGTGATATGTCATGTGACAGAAATGTGATGTGGTGAGTTTGACACCCGTGGCCTAGAACAAGGACAGCAAAAGGTAAATATGCATCAGTGAAGCACATATTGTCTACACCAAATCAGTAAGAATTTCAAGCTCTTTATGATTTAACACTAGCAAATGGGCAAAATCAAGAACAAAGAAGTAGTGGAAGATCGGAAGATGTGAAGAAACCTGGCCCAGAGAGTTGCCAAGAGTTGGAGACGACTGAATGGATATCATCATCGTCATCATTATCATCATGCACAACAGGATTTGAGTGCAAGCTTAACTCTCTGCCCATTTTTTTTTAAGTTTATGTGCCCGACTGAATCACTCTTTGTTTTCTGGCTGAAGTTAATAAACCTCAGAATTCCAGTGAAAAAGTAAAATACAACCCACAAGCCTAATGTCTAACCACAACTCTGCTTTAGGACAAAATTCCCAGCTTGCTATTGTGTCTGTACAAAGAAGGTTTCTAATGCAGAAGAAACTTATTTTCTCATTAAGGAAATCAATGACTCATGGAAAGTTTATATGCCATGACTCAGTGATTACTTAACCGAGAAATCCATTTTTTTCCCTGCCAAATTCCACAGTTCCTCAGGTTATGTATAACTGAAAAATATCATCACAAGCGATTAGTACAAAAGAGGTATCTAAAACTTCTGTATATATTTGCAATACACAATGGAAAAAATAATATTGTGCTCATTAACTTAATGTCAGTGTCTGGAAATCTTTAGAGTCTCTTCTAAAAGGCAGCATATGAATATATAACTACCGGTATGTCTTGCCATTTGGGAGCAATAGGTGAAGGAGGTAGGCAGAAAGAGAGAGAGGGAGGGATGGAAAGAGAGAGAGAGAAAGAGAGAATTATTATATACGTTCTATAGTAGATGTGTACAACTTCTGCCCCCTGAAGCTTTGTACAAGTGATACATTCCAAAGTGGAGGATGTCAGACACTGTATTTTGGTGATTTCAGGGGTTTTAAGAAATAAAATTTATGTCTGAATTCCATAAAATAATTAAAATAAATATTTTGCCCTTTACCCTGAAATGTAAAAAATTAAACTGATAAGAACAGATACTACATTTGATCTTAGCCAAAACGCCAAGAAGTGATGAGGAGGCCTGGTGGTGCAGTGGTTAGAATGCAGTGTTACTGGCTAACTCTGCCCAGAGCTTGGAGTTCAATCCTGACCTGATCAAGGTTGACTCAGCCTTCCATTCTTCTAAGGTCAGTAAAATGAGGACTTAGATTGTTGGGGGCAATATCAGTGGTGGGATTCAATTTTTTTTACTACCGGTTCTGTGGGCGTGCTTGGTGGGCATGGCTTGGTGGTCATGTGGCTTGGTGGGCGTGGCCAGGGATGGGTTTCAACTTTCAACCTATGTAATAGAAAGTCTGGATCTTCCCTCCTCTCTTTCTGCATGAGGGAAGCTTTTCCTGGCGCTGAAAGAGAGGAGGCAAGATCCAGGCTGGACGCTTCTCCCTCTGCACGCACTCATGGAGAAGCAGCGAGCCTGGATCTTTCCTCCTCTCTTTCTGAGCAAGGGAAGCTTTTCCTGGCATGGAAAGAGAGGAGGAAAGATCCGGGCTGGACGCTTCTCCCTCCGCACACACTCATGGAGAAGTGGCGAGCCTCGATCTTTCCTCCTCTCTTTCTGCACAAGGGAAGCTTTTCCAGGCTCCGAAAGAGAGAGAGCAGGGAAGGGCCGTGCTGCCTGCTTCTTGGCAAGTGCCTGCGGAGGAGAGGAGGCTGGCCCGGCCACTCCCTGCTCTCTCTCTTTTGGATCCAGGAGAAGCTTTTCCAGGCTCCGAAAGAGAGAGAGCAGGGAAGGGCCAGGCCGCCCGCTAAACTTACCGCGCTTCACAAGTTTTAAAGATGCAGCTGAGCTGAGGAGAGACCTGCATGGAGAAAAGTCTGGCATCTCCCCATTTTCTTCTCTTCACCTGCCGCCTGGCAGGAAAGGCCGAGGGCAGGGGCAGGTGGGCAGGCCAGCCAGAGGGGGTGTTTACCGGTTCAGCGAACTCTTTAAATTACCACTACTGGTTCACATGAACTAGGCCGAACTGGTAGGATACCACCACTGAATATAGGGATGGCACACAACCTAACATGAAAAAGAGGGAAGAACCCAACATGAAAAGGAGGAAAGCATGCATTCCTGATGCTGTTTCTTAACTTTTATAATTATAAAATTTATAAATTTCTCATTAGCAAGTTATAGCATGTTCTGGTGCCATATAGCTATAATTCTGCTAAAAATAAATCACTTTGCCTACTATCATTGAAATAGCACAACACTGTCTTCATTACTGTTGTTTTGACATAAAATATTATTATTTACCCACAAGTCATGAACGGGGAAATGACCTCTACATCCCCATTAAACC
>JANHJO010004623.1:14813-28161 GCA_032468235.1 Pseudoxyrhopus heterurus | reverse complement strand
AAAACACAGTAAATCAAGGTAGCTGGAGGCTCTGGGCACGTGGGAGGGCAAATTTTTTTTTTTTTTTTACAAAAAGCAACCGAACCAGTTGTTACACCGGTTGAAACCCAACCCTGGCCTCTAGCCTCCATTTTGTCTCCAGTGCTTTTCTCCCAGCTTGGAACTGAACCAGATGGATATTTCTTCCCACATCATTTTTCTACAACTATCAAATATGGGCTTACTTCTCAGGGTCTGCCCACATCTGAGGCATCCCATGCTCTGCTTAAGAACCCACATAGTTGCTTAACAACTTCATTGGGGAAAGCAGGGCTGGGGATCAATAAGCAAAGTGATGACATGGTCACCTCGCTTAACAACCATCACAACCTGAGACCGTAATGGGCAGATTCCATTACGGTCATGATTGCATGACTATCAGTGTTCTCTTTACAAAAGAACAAGGACAAACAGTTCTAAAATGCAGAATCAAGAGGTTTATTAAGTGGCAATGCTGCTGAAGCTGGTTATGTTTGCAAATAAATTACTATTTCCAGAAGTCTTAGAGAGCTATGAACTTGAGAGAGAACAATATTGCATCATATGTTTACTATTATTGATAGAACCGAAACTGGTTTTTTTGTTTTTTTTGCTATTACCATTGCTATATTTCTAATAACGTCTGGCTGCAGACGTTTTAATGTCTGCATTAAATTAAGACGCTCATGAGGACCAGTATGCATATAAATACCTACAATGGTGCTTAAATGTTTTGAATTTTCAATGTTTCTATACAAATGTGAATTAAAACACAAGTCCTAAAGCTAAGACATTTAAGGACCACTGTAACTTTGCCATACTGGCAATTCTAATAAAACAAAGCACGTGATCTTAAAGCAGTGGAAAACAATTTGCAAAAAGACATACAGAGATTGAATTCAATTCCTGTAGTATATATGTGTATATTTTGCCTCCTTCAAGGAAAAATGGGATTCATGTTGATCAACTAGAACTTGGATAAACCGTAACTTATATTCACCAGAGATTGTGTTATATCTTTTTCCTCTTATAATACCTAATATATTCCTGGAAGGGTCCATACTGTTAGTACCAGCATTGAAGAAAGCAATTGCATTTTTGAAAGAAATGCATCATGAATAAGTTTGCTCTGCCTGACTGTTTTATGTAACATTTTTGTTTGGAAGGAAACTTGTTTGACGGCTATTTTTCTTGCTGCAGTTTAGAATTTGACTTTAGAGTGGCATCTATCTCAATTTCAGAGAAGATAAGTTTGGGTTGAGTACTAGCCCATTCTTCAATTCATTGTATCTCCTCACAGAAACATCAAACATCCTTTGTGTGTGTGCACTTTTGCTGACATTAAGGGTTTGTGATCGAACCAGAATCAAACTTAGAAACCCGCTGATCAAATAATTCATCCATCCATACACTCCTACTTTTCCCTCAACTGTTCCTTTTCACCTACTAATTTTACATGGAAAGAGTATTTTACATATTGCAGTTATTAACTAACTGGGAATCAGAAATCCACACTAACCTTTTTCAAATCTGTCAGTAGATCAGAGTCTACAATATCTTCTTCCTGTCCCTACAGCAAACCAACCTAAATTTTCTGCATTAATTTGTCTTAAGGCTTAAGCAAAGTAATAAATGGCATTTGTTGCTTTCCAAGTTAAAGTGTTTAGTATCCAAATCAATTAAAACAGTTTTGTGGTTATTTGTATCTGAGACAAGGAAAAAGGAAAAGCCCTGTTCACCTTTATTAACAGTCCTCTTTTCTGACACTTAAATTCATCTTCATCATACAGAAATTTTGGACTGGCTCTCTGTTTCTTAATACTGTGCAGTACACAATATTTCCCTCATGTAAAGTATGGAAGTCTATCATTCGCAGACGCAAGAATAGAAAATGTCAACCCTCAAGCTTGTCTTGGTGCTTGCCCAGGATCAAAAGTTGGCAATGGAAGAATTTTAGGATTGTGATGGGAGACAAAAATAGAGACCCAAGTTCCAAGATGTACAGAAGGACTTCATTACCAACCATATCCCTTTTGAAAGCCCAGCTACAATACTGGTTGTTTACAAACTCACATGGGTCATATAATAAATAAAGGAAAAGGAGAACAATTATTCAGGATCACAAAAATAATAGTTTCAAACATGGTGTCAAACATCACAAATACAATTGCTGAGCTTGATAATGATGTCTCTGTAGTGAATAATAACTTAATCAGTAGAGGGCCACATTATGAAAGAATAGTTCTCATTAGATTTCTGACCGTAACTTGTGCAAGTTCTTGCCCTTGTATAGATGTTTCCTTGAGTAGGATCAATACACAGGCAAGTGCAGTGTTACATCAACCCTGCCACTGTAAATACTGGGTTCTTAAGAAAAGTAAACCTTAGCAGGATAAAACTGTTTCAAGTCAAGAGTCGCTTTGGTCTGTGGTGTACTGGGAGCCACGCTCCCAAAAGTCGGGGAGAACAGTTTGGCGTGATTCATTTCGTGAAAGCTAAAATATTTAAACATAGACTTAATACGATTGTTCCTCAGGTATTATAACAATTCCTCTCTTTTAGCACTCTAAAAATTACATTGCTATTGACTTCTGGGGATGAGAGGGTGGATTGGAGCCACCACAAGAATTCATTAAGTGGCATATGGCTTTGGAGCTACAACCTGTGCATTTCTAAATGCAAATCATAGTTTGTTGTGATGTTTCAATCAAATCAATATAAGTTGATAACCACCCCTTTATATTCCCAATATTCTCTAGAGTCTAGACCTTTAAGAAATGTGCTAATTAGTAATAATAATCCCAAAACAGCACCTCTTGAACACCATCGGCATTGACAAAATCACCATCACTCAATTGCAAAAGGTAGCTTTACTGTGTCACCAACCACAACAATAATGCAATATCTTTTTTCTAAAGAAAAAAAAACCATAAATACCGTCCTAGGTATAATGTTTCAAGGCACATTGCAGTGCTATAAGGCATTCTTCAATATTTTAAAATATGTGAAAAAATTATTTGACATTTGTTAAAGAGAACTTTAAGCTAGCTGATCGGAACAGTTGAACTTTGCTCTCATTTGCTTCTGTTTACTGATAAATAGTCTGCTGTAAACATCTTTGAAAATAAAGATCAGACTTTCTTATGGGCCATATAGGAGATATCCTTCCTTTGCGGTTAATACATAATCAAGGCTGAGCTTCCCACCAGCATGCTCATATGCCCGGGTGAAATATTTTTTTTAATCAAAATGTAGCAGCAGCTTTAGCTTATAATGTAAAATACGTTAGTAGCACAGCTTTCATCAAGAAACAAATTTCCTCATCCCTTCACTAACCAAAAGTAGTCTCCGGAAGGCTATGTGTATATTTAAAAAACAAAATAAATGCAGGGGAAAGGAAGAGAAAGGGGGAGAGTGGCTGGCTATTCTTGTTCACATCTGTTCTGGGCAGTTGTGACATAAATGTCAACATTTTCCTCTTACCAGCTTCTCTTTCCCCTGCATTTTTCATTGTAAGTGAAAATATAGCTTTCAAACATATACAGTGAAAATTTTTCTGTAACACATTGCTCCCAAGAGCCAGATAGATAAGGAAACATTAATCAAAGCTACATTATCTGTACAAGTATATAATGGTCCTTTATAAAAATATTTGTACTGTTTTGTCAGTCCACAAACCGTCTAACCCTATTATCACAAAAACACTACAAATAAAAAGTAGATTAAAGAACTGAGGACTAATTTCCCAAAACAATACATCAAACATCTTCCTTTATGATTAATTTTAGAGCTATAAGATGAAAAATGCCAATGAAAAAGTTTCAGTTATACTGATTAGGGCCAATTAAAAATCAGAAAACCAACTCCTGTTTCACAGAAAGGTTGGTTGGGCTCAAACAAAATTAGGATGGGAAAAGCAGGAAGGAAATAAAAGCCTTTTCATTATAATAAAGAGGTCCCTACCCTTTGGCCTCTCCTCTCCTTTCTATTTTTTGTTATTTCTGGGTCTAAGCAACTTATCTTTTCCGAGTTTCTTCATGCACTTTACAAGATGGTTTCCAACTTTTTGCCTCACGAAAGTATCAAGTTACCTCCAGTGCATTGCTTCTTTTCTTCAGGAGTCTTCAAATGTCCTTCAATGGTCATACAGAAGAAAAAGGAACAACTAGCAATCTTAATCCAGGTGTTGCTGGCAGATTTGATTACTTTTAAATGTTAAACAACTTCTTTTCTATTTGGCTCTCTTCCATGTTCAATTCTGTCAACTGCAAGCCTCCGATTCCTAAATCAAAACAAGACTACAATTGCTTTCACTTTTATTTCTGCACTGTTTTATGTCCGGGTTCAGAAAGAGAAAGTAAAAAGGGTGTTCATAGAGAGGTGAATGTTTGAGGAACCTGTGTTAATCTGAGCTGCAACTCTGAACCTAATTTTAATATTGTGATACACTGTTCAGATCAAAAAGGAAGCTGTATTTGCAGAAATAATTCTTGGTGGGCCAAAGCTACTATTTACTATCTTGATTCTTTGCTGACTACAATTGAAACTCTTTCAGTTGCATTATAGGCACTAATCTGCATAGAGGTTTATTGCATGAATGTAGATTATTCATTTCCATAGTAATTTACAACAAAGGGCATTGACAATTCAGAAATTTCATTCTACTTTCTACACAAAGGCAAATATTAAAAAAATCAATTTTCATACCATACCATACCATACCATACCATATTTCTATACCTGCATTTCTATAGTCTCATTTTAAAAGGTCTCTCAAAACCAGACGGAGAATCTGTTTTTGCAGAGTCCTGAAAAGAACTCTAAGCATTGCACAGTACTTCAAGATGGATTGCTAGCAACGTCTGGATAAACCAGTCCTGCTCCAGGCCTCCATCCTTTTCCTGGAACTCTCCACTAACACTTAAAACAAGCACTGTACACTTGGAATCCATAGGGGGAAAATAAGTCATCTTGTTTGTTTGTCTTCAATCACCCATTATGCAAAATGTGACCCATAAAGTTTGATGGAAAATGGTAGTTGAAAAGGAGAATATTTGTAGCTCAGGGTTGAAATGAGGGGTCCTTGGTGCTCTCTGAGCTTGGTTCTTTTCTTGCAGATGTTTCATTACCCAAACTAGGTAACATCGTCAGTACTAGTACAGGATCTACCACCACAGTAAAAAAGTATAAATCCCAGGGTATGGATAAAACTCATAAATCATAATGTTTACAATGTTATTGCATTTGGAAAACTCTGTACAGTTCTGGCTACTTGGCAGCTAAAAAATGATACAGAAAAGAACAGTGAAAATGATCAAGAACTTTGGGAAACTCTCCTGTGAGTTTTTCAAGTTTGGGATTTTGGTTTATTTGTTTAGAGCCAATGTGAGAGATGTAAAAAACACTTTCAAAAGAGTAACACATTTTTCCAAGAATAAATTCATTTTTATTTTGAATCAATGTGACATATCCCAATATTGAAATATTTTATAAATAAACTATTTCAGAATTACCATTCAGGATTTGAAGAAAAAACATCTGATAAAATGCAACTTTACATACAAAGGCCACAGACCTAGGAATATTTTTAGGCACATGAATTTGTCAAGAGGTTTGTTTATATTCTGCTATCTTTTAAAAAGAGTACGCTATTATTTTCTTTATAAACTCTATTGACTCCTGTTAGTAGTCTGCCAAGCTGTAAGGCTGACAACCTGGTTTTCAAAGAAACATTGCAGGACACTTGTTGAAGAGATGAAATCCAATAGTCTCTGAGGAAAACTAAGGCACTAAAGGCTTTTAGAATAATAATGCTGAAAACCTATCACATATTGCTGAGCAAGATTTCATTACAAGGTTTTCAAAACAGCTCAGATCAAGCAAGTAGTTCTAGCATGCTCTGCAAGGTGCTATATCATCATCTAGGAGATTCCTTTAACATTAGCACAATAGTAACTGCCATGATAAAATGCTATGTATATTCTTACTGGGAAAACAGCAGGTTCAAAGAATTGTGTAGCAATTCTAGTACAGACAATCTACAATGCTTCCATACATTTATTTGAAATATTTATATCCTCTGTAACTACTAGAAGGAAAAGTGTTTATATATTTCAATATATTTATGTGTCACTTTTGCTAGTTTTAAAGCAACCAACAAATCATTACAGCAGAAGTACAGCTTGATATTACATCAGATTTATTAATCTGTGTAAAATTCATTGCACTATGCATCATAAAAATAATTTAATTATTTTAATAATATAAATATGCAAAAGACATATATATAGATGCGATATAGATGCGATTTATAGTTCCTGGAATCTATGGTTAATGTTTTTGTGTAGATTTGTTCCAACTGTATGATCAACAACCTTGTTTATAAATGCCATGATACTCATTTTAAATAATTATCTGCTTACTCCAAGGGCAACAGTTAGGTAAATTGAAGGACCCAGATTGGTACATTCCCATTAAATCAACACATTCTGCATTATAAAATATCTTTATTACATACCTGTATCATCTATTTTACGCAGAAACAGGACAAAATTTAAAAAATGGAAATACCGATGAGTGTTTCCACAGTCTTTTAGCATCAGAGGAAATTCAATGAACAGTAAAATGAAAGAGTTAAAAATGCATTTTTGATAAAAAAATAAACATGTCTAAATAAGGCAAAACATTATTACCAGATGTAAACTATTATATAGCTATCATTTAAATCTGAAGTAAAGAACTTAATTCTGCAAACAAAACTAATTTGCCAGTGTTTTGCATTAGAACATTTGTTTTTCTATTTCTAGGTTAAATGTGTTCATAAAAAAGAATTAGCTTCAATTTCTTCTCCTTTTATTGCATTCAGTCATTTGCATAATTATTTTAAGGTCTATTCTGCCAATTTCCTCTATATCATTTCAAGCTTATTTTTTCTCTCAAGAAAATAGGTGTAGAATCTCAAGCTGGAGTGACAATATCCAAACTCTATTATTTATTTTATTTAACTATGCATGGAAAAAGTGATATTAAGACATTTAACTTGCATCTTGAAGCATCTTTTACAAATGCAGTCGCACAAAAAGGATAGTTGTTAATGTGTCTTAAAAGTGAACAAAATTCCATATACAACATTGTTCCATGAAGCAGTTACTGGCAAAAGAATCCCATACTGGGATAGATTGTATCTACATTCTCAAAATGAATGTATTTTTAATAAATATATTTATCATCCTAGGAAAAAAGTATGTAGGTTAGTCTTTTCTGGGAGAAAATTAAAGGAAATGTTCAAGGTATAATACTGTGAGCAATGCAGTTTCATCAGAATGTTGTGGTCTTTAGAATAACTGAATTCTCTTCTGTATGCTTTGCTCTATTTTGATCTTTCAGTGTTTTTATATTTTTAATTCTGTAAAAAAGAAAACAGAAAAAAATGACTTTCTCATAACATAATCTCCAGAATAATTCAAGCATATTTCAGCTTCATATTTAAGAAATATGGTTGTTCTTTATTATGCAGTAAATGTTTTTACATGCCTAGCTTCAAACCAACCGGTGCACAAAGGCATAAGTGACAAAATGTGCATTATGAGGTCAGAAAGATATTCATCCCTATCATATTTATGCTGAAACACTTTGTGCAAGTACATAAGGAGTAAAATTGGGCTGTGGTATAATTTCATTAAACTCTATTTTCACCCCTCCATGGAGGTCTGTGTCACTTGGGAAACCTACTGTAGTTTATATAGGCTTATCATATGATACAAAAGTAGCATTCTAGAGGCTTCTGGAAACTACCTAGACATTTTGAGTTTAGTGATTTGGAAAAGATGAGAGAGATGATATTGACAAAAACCTATTGGCCCAGAATAATTAAACTCAGAAAGTGAGTGAGCATGCTTTAATCATAATAAAAATATATGTTTGGCTTGTTATGTTTAAACACATGTCTTACCCAAATGTCAGCTAACCTTATCTTTTTCTGTTGTGAGGAACTTAGACCTAAACCATGCTTTCAATCTGGGATAAATAATTACTGAAAATGTTGTTGGGAAATTTTTGTACAGCTTTAATTTAATAGGACTATGATTTGGTCTCAAAAAGTTAGAGAAGGGGCAATTGGAATTTCTCTTGCATATCATAATTCTGTTCCCCGGGAATTTAATAATAATTTTTTAAATGTTAATAATTTACAATTTACTAAACTTGTATGCTGCTAACTTTCAATGACTCCATGAATTTAGACTCAAATATTTCTTCCATTATATTATTCTTCATGCCATTCTTTTAAGCATCCTAATATTTATAGTAAGAATATATTACAATATTCTAGTATTTTCTGTAATAAATTTCACATGCTTTTCCAAAATGATCTGCTGCAATATTAGCTAGGATTTCTGCTTATTTCTACTCTGCAACATCCTTACCCTTTAACTCTTAGCATCTGTTCAATAGTGTCCGGGAGAGGAGTGCCATAACTTTCAGGGAGAAACAGGGTCAGGATTCCTGCAAGCACTGTTAAACTTCCCATTAACATGTAGGGAAGAAATCTATCATAGGCACCTAGTAGAAAGGACAAGTAGTAATTAGTTATTCATGTCAAGTTGCTTAACAATTTACATTTCCTAATATTGAGATTTTGAGGTATGGTTTATATTTATAGATTTATTTGGATCTGATCTGGAAGATGATCATGACTTCCTCAGAATGAAGATCAGAAATGGAGATCAGCTTTTCCATCTCTATACATCTTTCCAAGCAGCAACATGTTATAAGCATGTACATCAGAAACCAGTAAGCGTTTGCTGTAATATTAAAAACCAGGGCATATGATCTTGAGTTAGCAGAAAATAGGCAACTTACCAAGATACACAAAATAAGGCGAGAGGATACTGCCAATTCTAGAGGCCATTGAACTGGCTCCAATTCCCATGTTTCTCACAATAGTTGGGTACAGCTCAGCAGTGTACACATAAACCATTGAAAAGGAGGCTGTGATCCCAAATTTTCCAGTCATCATGAGGATGATGGACAGAACACTGAGGTCTATAAGCAAGAGCCAAACAAAATGAAATTAAAACTGCCAGTAAAACAACAAAACAATTGCCTGCCTTTTTTGTCTTCATTTATAGATAATCCTCACTTACCAAGTGCCTCATTCAGCAACTGTTCAAAATTATGATGGTGCTGTCCCTAAGTAACCTGATCACCACAATCACATGAATGCCATAACAGTCAGTAACATTGCCCTGTGCCTGACCTGTTGTTTTTCTTTTTCCCGTGCACTGCAGAGATTGGAGAGAAAAGGATTACAAGAGAGTAAGCTGGCATACAGTGAGGAAAAACTGGCTGTTTGCTGAGCATGCTCACTGTTGCCAGCGCCACCACATTGCTTTCAATGTGTATTCTCCACCATGTGCCTGCTTATTCTCTTATAATCTCTTTTTCTCCAATGAATGTAAATACAAACATTAATACCCTTGTTGCTAATTATCCCAGTGCCCAAGTGAGCATTCCAAAGGGCAGGAGGAATGTTTAGTTTTAAGCCAGAAATTGATTAGCTTGAGCCAACTATCTCAGCACTGTGGGTGGAGTGGGAGGGGGCATTCCAAAGGGTGGGGGAATGGGGAGAAGGAAAGCACAGTCACAGTCATGTGATTTTCCACTTAATGGTCATTTAGCTTAGTAATGGGGTTATCAGTCCCAACTGTTGACAGTTAATGAAGAATACCTGTATTTTATTATAACTTTATGGTATATTAACTATTTTGTTCTGCTTCAGGCAAGAACCTATTTTACCAGATACAAAATCTACTTCAGTAGATTTTCTATTTTTTTCCTAATTCTGGTACATCAGAATTGAAAAGTGGTACATCAAATGAAAAACTAACATATTAGTGTTCAATTGACACTACAGTAAAGAACAAATCAATAAAAAACCAGAATTATAACACATCTTTTTTTATATCACTAGAGAAACAAAATGAACACAAAATGAAATAGGTCTGCAACATATATTTCTGTGTATCATAGCATTATTATTCCATAATAATAATAAAAAAACTTAGCTATCCCCATGGATTATACCTATAAAGTGGCAAGGAAAGCAGTCTTACGTGGAGGCACGAACTGAATGAAAAGAAGAACACAGCCTCCTAAGAACAAGACTCCTGCCATTGAATAACGCCGAGGCAGATGCTGAAGGAGCAGCCAAGAGATAGTATAAGCTGGGACTTCAATTACTGCTGAAAGGAAACAATTGAGGTAGATGTCTCCATGCAAATTAGGGGTATCCAAAGAGAGTCCAAAGTAGCCTATGGCAATCACCATCCTGAAAGACAGATCTAGATAATAATAAACATATAGGGGCAATGATACTATTCTGCATGGGACTTGAGCTGTGCCATACAAGTAGACTTTGCAACCAGTGGGTATTTATGACTGTTGCAGTATCCTATGGCCACATAAATTATCTTTACGCACTTCACAGCCAGCTTCCAAAAAGCAGAGTCAATGGAGAAGCCAGCAGTGAAATTGCAAGTCATGCCCACGTGATGCCTCAACCAACGACCATAAGGGATTTGCTTAATGATCAAGGGGGAAGAGAGGTTGTATGTCTTTTGTGGTCATGTGATGTTTTGCTAATGACTGCATCACTTAGTGATTGAATTGCCAGTCCCAATTGTGGCTGTTAAGTGAGAACTACCTGCATCTCTACTAATGTTGGAATGACAAAATATTTATTAAGTTACACACTGTGAGGCAATTTTCCATTTATGCACTTGTATTCTTTACTTTAAACTGATACCGTTTTTTATAATTGGCAAAACAATTGCCAGTAAATTTCAGAGAGTAAATATTATTAAAATTTCTTTCCAGGGCTGAGCTCCATTCATACAGAATAGGAAAGTATGTTTCTCCTTTTGTCATGCGTAGAAATCCATGATGAGCACACAACAGAGTATTGGACATGTATAACTTTTGCTAAGGAGAAAAGGTGACATAAATCGGGGCATGTGTGTGTGTGTTAATATAAATCATTCTTTATTACAGTCATAAATCAGCATAAATAAATAAACAGTAATTACACATAGATCCATATCTACAAGGAATCCTTAGCCTAAATGTCAGCTGAGGTAGAAAATGGAAGGCTGTGGGCATTACATGAACAACAGAGAAAGGTGGTTTCTAGACGCTAGCCACATTTACAATTTACATGCTGAAATGGTGCAACTGTAAAAAGTGACAGAATGAGTGCTTTAGTGTTCTTTCAAGTTCCAAGTTGTTCAGAATACCCATCATTAGCTAATCAAGACATACTGATATAATAATTTGCATGTGGAGAATTTAAACTTGCTCCTGGAAACAGTTCTACCAGGAAATCATCTGAGACTGACATAGTCATGTTTCATAGTCATATGAAATCTCTAGAGTGGGTAATATTTTGAAACAATGGTACTTGGGCTAATAAAACTTAAAATTTAGACTGATATATAGATTTCCATGAGCAAGTGCCCCATGCCTTTATTTATCTGCAAGTAAATAAAGTAATTTCAAAACATTGACTTCTTGAAATCTGGTTTCTGGACATTGGGAATGTGGACATTTTCTAGGAATTGATTTATCAGTTGCTTACCATAGAATCACACACATGATTGTGATTATTCGTATATTTTGGGTTCTCACTAGATCCAAAATGCTGCTGGTCTGCTGAACTTGAGAATTCAATTCTTGCAGCTATATAAAATAATACATGCATATGAGAATCAAACAACACCTGTTGGCTTATAAGCAGATAACCTGCAAACATTACTTATTTGAAAAATACAGTATGTTAAGTAAACTGCTGCAAAATTATAACAAATGGCATAGAATAATTTTCACATAAGAAGTACCTATTTTAGAATCATGTCCAGTATCATGTTATAAAATCAATAACCAGCAATTTCATGAAGAGGGTCTGGAAGGCTTTGGACTTATAGGACAGAATATTTTAATTCATGTTATTTTTCTCCAAGCACAGGAGCATAGCAATAAATTATTCACAGATTCAATATACATGGTTACCTCATCAAGATCAAATATTACTTCAGGGGCTACAACATGGTTCCTTTCTGCAGCTTTACGAATGATATCCTCTGCTTCTTGAATCCTTCCTTGAGAGAGTAGCCAGCGAGGAGATTCTGGAATGTACCTGCAAGTATTTGAATACAATGTCAATAGAATAACTAGAATTGCAAACCTGATATGATACACATATTAGCAAATATTTTCCCCATATTATCAAGCAAATACTATTTCAGGAAAAAAGATTTCCATTAAAAAAGCCTTTAGTCAGCTATGAATCCTTGAGTTAAAAATGTATATACCCTCACATCAGAACTCCATCTTCAGGCTGGTCTGCTGCTGAGGGAGGCTGAAGCTGAATCAAGGTGACCTGGAAGGAAACTAGTATTTTTCATCAGCAACTGCATTAAGTCCTCTTCTGAATGAATGTTATATGTCACATAGAAGAGGACCTTGAGAGAGTTGCACAGCTCCAACTGGCTCACTGAAAGATTGCCTCTTCTATCCAGCTTCAGGGCTCTGTGTCACTGGGGCTATTTCAGTTTTGACTGCCAGTGAAAACTGGTTAACTGGGCATCCAGGAAGTTTTCCCACAATGTCAATGTTCCTTTTTCTGGTCCAAAAATTACTGAATGGACTGGCTGTCTTTAATAGAGAATAAGGAAGAGAAGGATAACCAGGATGCCTCTTCTACTGAATTTTCTTTTTTCCTGTAAAATGTAAGTTCATTGTTTTGCTGATTTGTTATTTGGGCTTGAAAAATGCAGAGATGCTGTAACTTGGAGGTTTTTCCTTCTCTCAACAAAGGCATAACATCATTTGTTATTTTATAATGTCTGAAAATGTGATTTTTCTGGTTTACATCAGACTATAATTCAGAAAGCTTTCAAAAGATATGAAAATGACCCACCATACAGAGTGGGCAAGAACAGCAACAAAAGTAAAGAACCAGGAGTGCAAATAACACAGCATTACTTGTTCCTAATTTTAAAGATGATGTGATTGAAATGTTTCATTTGTGAGTTTGGAAAAAAAATGAGTTATCTGAGGAAAGGCTAATATAATAATAGAAACTCTGATCAGGCCTGTCGGGATGCTTCTCCAATACCTTGGCTCTGATTGATGGAATTAGCTGCATCCAAGCATTTGAGATGGAGTGGCTGAATATATTTAAACTTGTTCTAGAAATAAAATAGCAATAGCACTATATTTATATACTGCCTATCAGGGCTTGCAACCCTCTCTAAGTGGTTTACAATGTCAGCCT